>JAPSES010074808.1:0-10182 GCA_029822895.1 Maxillicosta whitleyi
GAAATCTAATCCATTATTATTATTATTATTATTATTATTATTATTATTATTATTATTATTATTATTATTATTATTATAACAAAGAGACGCACAAATTCAGTAAAAAAAAAAAAGATCAGAAATGCACCACACTGACCCTTTTTATTGAGTGAATTCACACGCAGGGGAGTAACCATTGACGACCAGAAGTGACGTACTATGGTTGACTCCAGGTGACTGACTGTGTGTAAACAACCAGCAGTCACTGAGCAAGACTGAGTGGATTTCCAGGATTTCTGCACTTAATGTTTGTGCAGCCATAAGTTTTACACTCTGCCATTGTCCTACAGATATGACCCAGCCCTGGCCAATAATGTGTCATCTTAGACTGGTGTCTGCTGCATGGGGTCAATGACCACTCCATAGTAGCCCAAGTAATCGGACAAATCAACAAGTCTGCATCACTACTGGTGCTAGAACAGGGCACATGGCACTGGCCATAATTATCTGATGGAGCAGTGACTTGGTGCTTGCACATACTTGACAATGGGCTATAATGTAAGTTACTGGATGGAACTGCTAATATTATACGTGATCTTTTGGAAAAAGCTGGCAATGAACATTCACTACCCATTCAGGTACCCTTCAAAAAGCCAAAACTTTTGGCCAGGATTGTAGTTTTTTGTGCTGTTGTGCAACTTTGGAGAATTAACATGTTAGTCGGGACCTTCATCACAGTCTCTCCATAACACAGACCAACCTACCGATCAAGAGAGTGATGGACCAGAGATAACGGCGCTCTTTCAGGTAAAATTACTGTTTTGTCAAAGGAGTCTAGTGGTTATGCTCTAGTAGTTATGCACTCATCCACAGCAAAACATCACTTAGCCTCAGTACTGGTTCTAAAAAAAAATCCAACCTGACCCTTGACCTAGGTACATATGACTGATTTGTAAAGCAAGAATGAGTCAAGGCAAACCATTTTTCCCAATGGAGGATTTACCGATGCTAATGTTCACAACAAACAAGGACCTATCTCATTTCTAATAAAACTACCTCAAAAGCAGTCAAAGGAGGTAACAAAGTATTTTTGTGGGCAGTCCAACAGTCATGGCTGATTACCACCGGGTCTTTAGACCAGCCAGATTCGCTTTGATCCCATCAGACGAATCCCACCATATAGGGTTTCCCTAATCAGGTAGTTCTGTGTCCTCAGGATTATGTGGGGTGTACAGGTAGCAGAGGGACTGGGGATGGAAGGGGAGACGAAGGGAGTGGTTCAGGTATCTTTGGGTCAGAGATACCTGTTGGCCAACCACAGAGGAAATCAAAGCTTGGATACAGAGAGTAGGGTAAGCGAGAGGAAAGGGACAGGGTCGTCTTTGTTTGGGTCTGGTGTCCAACAACAGGCCTGTTCTCTAACCAAAGCCAGGCTGTGGGTGGGGTCTTTTCTCCACCATAATCACTGGGGGGCAACCAGCTGCTTTCTCAGCCACTCTGCTTTCCAATGCTGGCACTGACTCAACAGCCACTTCTGTGTGCATGTATGCATGTTTGGGGGTAGTTTGTTAGAGCCACAAGGCCACTCTCACAACACAGGTCATGATGCTAAATGCTGTAAGTGAGGCTATGGGTTATAGTCAGTCTTTTTTACTTTTGCTGTTGGGGTTAGGGTCAGATTACTGGAGTGATGTAATAATGAGTCTGACAGACTGCATGATAAAAAAAATATTTTGCATAAAAATCTTCACCATTTACAGTGTGTTAAATTAATTCTCGAAAGTAAAGGAAAAATCCTAAACCTTTACACATATACAATGTTCCTGATCAGTTTAATCTAAATAAAGGTGCGATGAGTATCGTCACTGCATCTGTTATTTTCATTTTTTGTAGCATTTTGCATTTTTTGTCTATTATTACCAAACACAAGCTTGGTTTCATTTAGTATAATTCTATAAATGCATTTAATGCACATTTGGAAGTTTTGCATTAGAAAACACATGGTGGAAGCAATAAAATTTGATTTTAAAAACTCACTGGAGGTGGTTTTTGCCTTTTTCAAAGTACAGCAAACACCTGATAGGAGAAATGGAGCATCTTCCACAAAGAAATTCTGATGAGATGAAAACTTAACTTGCTGATCAGTTGAATGTTGACTTTTCGCATGTATTCTGATAAAATACAAAAATATGACCACAAATACAAACCCTAGTGTGGAGTGATAACACCAAGTATGTATTGGCGTCAACTATTGGGAAGAAAATACATCCCCTTTAGGTGGAAAACAGCTACAAAACACACTATTTCTACTCTACTATTCTACTTATTCTACTGCTTAACAGAACTATGCGTAACAATGCCTAGACAACCACCATTTATTCAATCCAGACCACATGAAATACATGAATTTGTTATTTTCCATTTCCTTGTTGTGACTTTACAAAAATTTGCTCCAAATTTACATGATATTATTTGGAAAGACAGGTACTGACAGCTCAAAGGTCGAGTAGTTTCAGAAAACAGCACTTTGAATCAGCCAATGGCATACACAATCCCCAGACTTGCTTTATATTTTCATAAAGATCTCATATTGCTAAGTCAAACCACTGTGTAAAGACTTTTCTATTACATCCCAAAGGTTTTCAATGAGGGTCAGGTCTGGACTCTGTGGTGGAAAATTCATACATGAGAATGACGTCCCATGATGCTTGAACCACTGTTTAGCAAAGTGGATGAACTCCATGACCCCTGGTCTTGTCTAATCTGATGGTTGGATAAGGAATGAGAAGCTACTCACTGCATCAGGTTAGAGTCACAGAACTTGTTGGACCTGAAACACCATAAACATTGCAGTAGATATTCAATAGAAGAATCTAAACTATTTGCTTAGTTAATTCTATCTGTGAACTTTTTTGTCAGGCGCTTTAGGGGAAAAAAAGATAATTAACCACTTGACATAACCCAGGTCAGGTACTAAAGCCACTTCAAATGGAATGGGCTAAATTAGGGTTACAGCCAGAAAACCAAGGATGTGAGTATAAATAATAGTCTCCTCTGGTTATTATTGCATTAATTACTAAACAATGGTTAATGCTTAACAGTTCCTAATTCTCAGTGACACGTGTAGGCAGAGACGTAGTGAAAAAAGTTTAAGAGAAGTGAGGAATTGTTTGTTTTGGACAAGTATTGACAAGCTTTAATCCTCATATTTGTCTGACTTTTTTGACAGACAATTCAATACTTCACCTGCTCCTGGTTCAAACATCATTAAAGGCGAACATGTTATCAACACTGTCGGTGAGCACCAAAAAAGAAACACAGTTTGATGTGAAGGATGTTTGATGTGTGACATTTGACCAGACCCCATACATTTAACACAACTAATTGGAATAGAGCGACCAATGATTTTTTTTTTTTTTACTTTATTTTTCACAATTTTTTTGTAAACAATATATAAAAACAGCTCTGCTTCACAAGTAAACAAACCTGATTAAACAGACCAGTGGACAAATGGGCACAAAGAGAGATGAGAAAAAAAAATTAAATAAAAAAAAGAATACAGATAAAAAAATTATATATATTCACATGTTCACATATGCATACATACATACACATACTTACACACGAACACACACATACGTACATCCGTACACATATACAGTGTGTATACACATACCTAGGGAGGAAAACCAATGGTAGAAAATGTTTCTAAAGAAGAAAAAATTATTATAAAACTAACAGTTACATGTCACATAACTGAAGCTTACAGTTTAACTATACTAACAACAATAGTGTGAGGGGATCAGGTGTGTCATCTATAACTGCAGTAGTATCAACCTCTATTACATATGTCAAATAGCATTAAGTCTAAGCTAAGCTGTCACCTCTTTGTGTAAGGTAGGTTTCCTGTTTAGTGCGTTACACCTGTCCCTCTGCAATTTTAACTCGTAAGTCATCTGTTCCATATGTTCAATGTTTAGTACCGTGTCTATTCACTGCTTAACAGTGGGTGGATCCTTGCAGAGCCATCGCCTCGTTATGGCCTTTTTGCTCGTCACCATGAAAATTATCAACAGGTATCTTTCCCTTTTTGGTAGTTTCAAATCTATATTTCCTAGATAAGTCATGAAGAAACTTTTTTGGTTATATAGTGGACCTCCTCCAAGAAGAGTGGAGTGACCAATGTTCATGTTTAACCTGCTGAGCGACTATGACATAAAGAACCGCCAAACAGGATGAGGACTGTTTCTGTCTGGCAAGCATGACCCAGAGTTGTGATGGTCAAAATTTCTTGGTGTAATTTAACTAAGATGAGGATTAAAAAAACAATACATCATCAGCAAAGTGGGATATTTAGTAAGTCCTTAAAAACACCAGAGCAAAATGCATGGTTTCACAGACAAGATGAAATATATATGTGGACAACTATACATCTGACTGATCCATTGTTCTTATAATCCGATTAAAAAAAATTAACATTTTAAAATACAGGTTTGGGTTGAAATCTACAGTTTTCAGTTCTTTTCTTATCATGTAACTAAGGGATATATTCATCTTATCTGCTGCTCTCAGACTGAGCTACAACTGCTGCGTGTTTTTTGTCTGTAGTGTCAGACAAACTGGTTTTGAACAGAAAATAAAAGCCTCTTAAAACACTTCAGAACAATAAAGGTTAACAGGATAAACAGGTTTAAGACAAGACTTTTAAATGACAATCATGGTAATTTATGGCGACTGCTTTTCAAATAAATGTGTAATTTATACACTTTTTAAAAATATTTTCTGATATTAAATAATAATACACATCAATAAACAGGTGTTTTTGTCTTGTTGCCTTTTAATTTATTTTATCTTGTTACTAGATCTGTTAATAGATCCTTACAATGTTTTGATATTTAATGTGATAACTATTGATATTGGCAGATAAACATTTCTATCGTTCTAACACTTTTGACCCTAATTTTTATAATATTGCTTTGATGCATGAAAAATAGACATAAACCACATATTCACAGATTATTTACACAAATCTTTGTATAAACAATGATACTGATCTAGCTTTATCAGCCCATGTACTCAAGCACAGTTTTGAGATACTTTCCAGTTTTTCCTCACATTTCACACGGTAGTAATTTTTGTTCTAATGTAGTAAACAGAGTCTTAGATATGAACAAGGTTTTACACTAATTGTTGTTTCTGGTTGTTTCTCTGTCCGTATTCTTGTCTTTTTGTTTTATAAAGTGCTACTTGTGTTTTTTTTTATTGTGCTCTTTTTATGATCAAGATTATATTCTAATTGTCATGTACTTTATTCAAGTGTTGCTTGTAGATGTGTTTTGATTAATATCCAGTATTTGCATTGGACTTGCTAATTTAATTTGTTTAACTCTACCCTGTGAAGGCATCTTTCTCTTCTTTGTGAAGATGGAAATATTCAGTTTTGCACTATACTGAGAAAGCTTCATGATGATAAAAAAAACCCCAAAACCCTTTAAGTAGTTCCAGCTCTTTCCAGGGTTAATTTTAACACTTCCACAGCATAGTGCCATTTTTAGCAGCTTTGACCTAAGGGTCCCTCAGGGTTATAGGCAATTCTCCTCCACAGAAGCCACACAAGTAAAGCACAAGCAAGTGAGCAAGTGATCTACGCTCAGTATGGAATGTCATGTCGATATGAGTCTGAGCTTCCTCAAGCCTGTGTGAAGACGCAAATATCACATGCTGCATGCGTGGATAGCATGTTAGAGCCACAGACACGGTTGTCTGACCCATTTCTTTGAGATAAATAATTCTTAGAAGCAGGGAACTGAATGATAGGACTGCAGCTGCTTTTGTTTTCAGCCTCCAAGAAGCACAGGCACACTTGACTCTTTAAGAACCACTCAAAAAACCACAGTTACTGACAGAAGCAAAACAGAGATCCAAACCCTGACAAGCCCAGGATCTTTGCTGCAAAGGTTTTATATTCTATTAAAAGACTTAGGTGCAGCACCCAACTAGTTTGAACAGCACACGATATTTTATTAATGTAGTTATGTGTCTAAAATTATGCAAAATACATTAGTTTTAGTCCTCAGGAACTAAATGCTCCATAAACTCAGGGAAAATCTTCTTTCAACCTGCAGTTACATTGTTTCACACACACCACACATCTATCATTAATGTGACGTGCAGTTTCTGGAACGTCATAGAACTCGATTTTCACTTTGGTCTTTCTGTATTAAGTCTAGATCAGGGATGTCCAAATCCAGTCCTGGAGGGCCAGGATCCTGCATGTTGTAGAGATCTTTACCTCTTCCATCACACCTGGAAGTGATTACACCGTTATCAGGCTTCTGCAGAGCTGATGATGAGCTGATCATTAATTGAACCAGGTGTGATGGAAGAGAAAAATATCTAAGACATGCAGAATACCGGCCCTCCAGGACTGGATTTGGACAGCCCTGGTCTAGATGATGTGAGTAGAAAAGTCACTTACAGTGGAGCAGACACACCCTTGGCTAGTGTACAAACCCATTAGAGGTTGTATGTTACTCTTAACATAATCATTTATCTCTCACATTAGGTCACTGAAGAACTGACTGACGGTAAGATGACAAAGCAAGATAGAAAGGTGACAAAGCTACTGCGATTACAGTGGCTGTTCCTGAAGTGTCTGTGCCAAAAACTGAAAAAATCAAACCAAATCTTCACTCTGGCATAAAATCTGTCAGCATTGAAGTAGATCTTAAAAAAGAAATTAGGTCTCATTATATGAAAGGTTGAATTTCATTCAGTTATTCATTGAGCCTGCTTTGTCCTCACTAGGGTCATGGGGGGTGCTGGGGCCTATCCTGGCTGCCTGGGGGTGGAGGGGTGGGGGGGGCGAGGTCACCAGGAAGCCCACACAAGCATAGGAAGGGCATAGAGGCTCCACAGGGGGTGTCCATGGTTGGAGTTGAACCCAGGACCTTCTTGCTGTGAGGTGACACCAAAGTTGAATTTACTAAACTAAATATAAAGTAAAATATGGTGTCATAAATTGTAGGTCTGGCTCCTCTGGTTTTTATTTATTTATTTATAGCAGCACAACACAAACCATTAGACATTTATAGACAGCTGCCCAGTGAAGAGTACAATCTGCAGTTGGAGAGTGACTGAGCTGAAACTGGAATTGAAGGCCTGGCAGTCACTTTTCACTAACCGTGCAGCTACTAATAAATTAAGGCTAGTTGTTTCCTGGTTGTATAGTAAGTCACATGATAAATAGGAGAGAGATTTGTTCCTTAATCAATCAAAAAGAATAAAATTGCAATTAAAAACAATAGACTTGCAACCAAAAAAGAGATTTGAGAGTAAAAAAACAATTACCGTAGTGGCAATCATTTTCGTTATAGATCAGTCCTGTTTGCTTAAGAGTTAAAACTTCTGCTTGGGATTTCAAAAGTTTTGCTTGAAAATCTTTCCTCTTTGTTTCTAACTTCAAAAGTCTTGCTTGCAAATTTAACTGCACTTCATGGGTGGGGCGAGTTGAGTTTCTATTGGTGGGTTTGACCTGGCTCCAGTGCTGGCTCTGACTTCCGCCTTAAACCCACTTCTTCCTTGTGTTATGTTGCTGGGAGGTAAGGTGATAGTCTATTGCTCTTTAAAATTGAAATGTTTCTCATAAGTAGGTTGTGGTGGGACGACCTGCTCTGCTTTTTGTGGATGATGTGGTCCTCTTAGCTTCATCGAGCAGTAACCTCCAGCTCTCACTGGGGCGATTCGCAGCCGAGTGTGAAGCACATGTGATGAAGATCAGCACCTCCAAGTGTGAGGTCATGGTCCTCAGCCCGAAAAAGTTAGCGTCCACTCTGAGTTAGGGAGGAAGTTCTGCCTCAGGTGGAGGAGTTCAAGTATGTCAAGATCTTATTCATGAATGAGTGTATGATGGAGTGGGAAGTTGACAGATGGATTGGTGCAGCATCTATAGTAATGTGGATGCTAAACCGGTCCGTCGTGGTGAAGAGGGAGCTAAGCCAAAAGGTGAAGCTCTTGATTTACTGGTCGATCTACATTCTGACTTTCACCTATAGTCATGATCTCCGGGTAATGATAGAAAGACTGAGGTCACGGGTACAAGCGGCTGAAATGAGTTTCCTTCGCAGAGTGGCCGGGCCCAGCCTTAGAGATAGGGTGAGGGGTTCGGACATCCGAGAGGGACTCGGAGTAGAGCCACTGCTCCTCCATGTCAAGAAGAGCCAGTTGAGGCGCTTTAGGCATGTGGTGAGGATGCCTCCCCTGGGCGGTGTTTCAGGCATGTCCTCGGGGAGACCTCGGGGCCGACCCAGGACAAGATGGAGGAATTATATCTCTCGACTGACTTGGAAACGTCTTGGGATTCCCCCGGAAGAGCTGGTGGAAGTGGCTGGGGAGAGGGCTGTCTGGGTTTCTTTGCTGAAGCTGCTGCCCCCCCACGACTGGGACCCAGATAAGTGGAAGAAGACAAGGATGACGATGACGACAATGACTTTTCATACAGTGAAATGTACATATGTAAAATCAGTACACCCCACCACCACCGCACCGAATATTAGTGGATTATTAATTTTCATTAGTTGTGAGAAGTACTCATTGGACATTTTTCCTTTGTCAGTACAAGAGCCAAAACTGGAGTATTTAATGCATGGAAATGTGACCAGTGACTTTTTATATGTAGATCTATATGTTTAACAGATGATGTATCAACTGCAAACAGTTCAAGGGTACAAATACATAAGAAATGTTTTTTCTTTTCCATTGTGGCACAAAAATACAAGTCACTAGGGCCACTATGTGCCACCTTTTACAATCAAATAATGAAATAATTATTCACTTATTAATATTATTATGTTACCATATGAATAATAATGACTCCAAGATCACAACACAACACCATCTGACATGAATCTGCTTTGGTTCAGTGGAACAAACTTGTGTTGACATTTTATGGGTTTGCTGTCACACCCATGTTGTTGTACAGTATATTTGTGTGGCATACTTGACTTGTTTGTTGTTTCACAAGTCTTGTTTCACTGTGTTTTGTTTGCAACTGGTAGTTATCTTACATACTACGTGTTTGTGCTCTTGAATAAAAAATGTAAGAGTCAATCATAATTTTTAAACATAGAAGTGAAGACCTGAAACACAAAGTAAAGACATTCTGGCCAGTCCTCACCTGGATCTTGACAAGGTTATATGAGGTAGAGAAAATAGGGGTGTATGAATTAGTCATTTAGTAGTATTACTTACAGTAAATGAAGAGAGGTTATTTTCTTTATTTGGATCCAAATAAACCTTAAAGGTGCAGTGTGCACAAGTTAGTAGATTTTAGAAGAAATGGAAAATAATATTCATTGTTATGTTTTCATCATGTAATCACATGAAACTAAGAACAGTTGTGTTTCTGTTACCTCTTCACAATGAGCAATTTACATTTACAAAGGGCTACGGTCACTACTGACAGTCCACCATGTTCACCTATTTCTATTATATGCCAATTTTTCTTTAGTTCTTCATCTGATGTCTTGAGATCTTCTTTTCACTTCATCCACTGTTAACATTCTTTTACCAACCGCATTTACATTTTCACTAATTTTCTCCCATAGAGCATTCCTTTGTGCGATTGTCAGATTTCTTTACTGTAGCTCTTAGTAAATCAGCCACATGCAAAATTGTAGATTGCACACACAAATTAGAACATGCAAATTAGGATCTTAGTAGATCCAGACCCATATGTTAATGTAATTAAAAAAAACAAGTGATTGAGGCAGGTGTAGAACTGATCTGTGAGGTAAAACTACTGTTAATGCCAAAGGAGTGTGGGGGCTTTGAAGAAAGTAATCTAATAGCTCCTCAGTAGAAGAGAGTGTCTGACAAATTAAAAGTGGATAAACACTTCATGTAACCACCTTGTGCTTGTGTGATACAGTTAGTGTTTATCTAATACAGCTATACTTTGTAACTTGAGTGATGTCAGGGGGAGGAAATGTTGGTTTATCTGAGAGAATGTCATTTTTGTTACACATTATTGCTCCAACTGTTCTTTTGGGTTATATGGTCAGAGTTTGTGTGAATGTTTGTTGGATTTGAAATGAGTGGCAGGGTTTGTTCATACTAACAATATAGTCTGATGATCCTGATCAGTCCTGGCATTGTCCATTCTGTTAGACGTTAAAGACATGAGAGGACACTTACTGCAGTTAG
>JAPSES010074809.1:0-10182 GCA_029822895.1 Maxillicosta whitleyi
AATAAGTGTAATTTTAACAATATTCTGCTTCAGTTTATCATTTTCACATGTACTTTATAACTTACAGATCACAGTGATTCTACAAATACACAAAACATTGAATAACAGATAATAATATTGTTAAAACTGCACTTAAGACATTTCAAGTTGTTCATATTTCTTCACATTATTCACATGTCTTGGTGTAAATACATGTAAACGTTTACAGAGTTGTGAGTATGTATTAGATATTATGGTAGAATTTTACAGATTTAACCCACTTTAAATTGAATTATTTTGTCTATGATCCCTGAACTAAAATGATTATTAATATCTTAGTTTAATTTTAATTTTTCACAAAGTCATTAAAAAGGCCCGGAATGGACCCTTTAGCGGGCCGGATTTGGCCCGTGGGCCGCATGTTTGACACCCCTGTTACAGATCCTATCAAAAGAGAAATGCAGGTTCTCAGGAAAATCTCCACTTCATCAATTAATCATTAATCGAGCGATAAAGTCAACCAACTAATGATTAATGGATTAACTGATCTTTTCCATCCTGATGTAAACAATGTAATGTAAACAAACTCACAACCTGATAATGTTGTGGGTGTAAACATGACAAATTCTGGGGGCCCATAGAGCAGTGGAGGGGGTCCAGTGGATACAGATTAGAAGCCGCTGTTTAATAGAGGAATAGAAGTCAGGAGAGACGGCAAATAAAAGAGATAAGTGTCAGCCGCACCTTTTATACCTAAACACAGAAAATGGGACCGTATTAGCCACTCTGGAAGATAATAACATGATGTGATTTGTGTTCGTCAGCGCATCTAAACGTAGTCCTCCTCCTTCTGGTTATTGTGGGTTCCATCTGCTGCAGGGTGTTGTTTTGCTGACGGTGGACCTCCTTTTAGCCGGTTCAGTCCTCTGAGACCTGGAGCACATACTGCGCATCTTCAGCCTGTGGGACTCCAATACAGAGCAGCGTTAGACCGATTCAGGTTTTTCATGGCCGATACCGATTTTTTTTTTTTTTTTTCTTCCGCTCACCCTTGGCCGATGGCTGATATGGACTGCTGATTTTTTTTTTTTTTTTTTTTTTTTTTAGCTGATATTTGGGGTTGATACTGTTTTTGCATCCTAAAATGACATAATAACAAATATTCCAGGTCTCAAATTTATAATAAACATTTAATTAACAGTAAAAAAAAAACAAAAAAAAAACTTGAGGTAGAACAGAATATTTTCATTAAATAAATACAAAATGAATGAACTGGCGGCTCATCCAGGGTGTACCCCGCCTTCCGCCCGTAGTTGCTGAGATAGGCTACAGCCCCCCCACAACCCCGAAAGGGACTAAATGGTTGAAAATGGATGGATGGATGGAATACAGAATTGGCTACAGTGCTGTAAATGCCAGCGAACATAAGGCGAACCCACGCGAGAATCAACCGATACCCATCCAAGTAAAAAAAAAAAAAAAAAAACTCATAAATTGGGCGATTAATCGGGCCAATTTATGAGGTTTTTTTTTTTTTACTATCCTTAATTTGGATGTTCTTTTAGCTGGTTCAGTCTGGAGCACATACTGCGTATCTTCAGCCTGTGGGACTCCAATACAGAGTAGCATTAGACCGATTCAGGTTTTTCATGGCCGATACCGATTTATTTATTTTTTTCCCCATCACCTTTGGCCGACATGGACTGCAGTTTTATTTATTTATTGAGCCGATATTTGAGGCCGATACTACTTTTGCATCCTAAATTTACATCTAAAAAATGACACAACGATAACAAATATTCCAGGTCTCAAGTTTGAAATAAACATTTATTTTATTTTACCTTTTATTTTTACCAGATAAAATCAATTGAGAACAGCTTCTCATTTACAATAATGACCTACAAACAAACAAGACAAAGCAAGACAGAACAAGAACAGATAAAAGGAAACGGTACAGATGAATCTAAACTTTACAAGAAGAAATGGAGTTCATGGGAGACTGGGCAGGAAGTAAACAACTGCAGCCGTCGACTACGGAGCGTTTTAATTTTTGCTTGAACAGGTTGATTGATGGAAGATGTGAGAGTTTGAAAGACGTCTGAAGTGTGTTCCAATCATTACTTAATCATCATTTACTTAACAGTAAAAAAATAACTTGAGGTAGAACAGAATATTTTAGTGAAATGAATAAATAAATACAAAATTAAAACTACATTTAGAAAATATTGCACATATGCACATGCGCTCCAGGGTTTTCCGGCTACAGCGTTGGCCACCAATGCCCATCTGTAAACCCACGTGAGAATCGGCCGATACCATTCCAAGTAAAAAACTCATAAATTGGCCCGATTAATTGGACCGAGTTTTTACTATCCTTACTTTAGAGGATTAAACCCGTGACGTCTTTACACAGAAAGGATGAGGTTTGGAACTGGAAGCTGATCGCTGTTTCAGGTGCCTCCATCTTGAAGGTTTTTTTTTTTTGCCTGACTCCTTCTCTGTGACGGAGCTGTCGGTACGACTCCACGATGGAGTTGAAGTGAAAGGGTTTGGTTTCCTGCTGAGTTCTGCTCCGAGGCATCCTGCAGCTCCTCCAGCTTCTTGTTTTCTCCCATGAGCCTCCAGGACGTGGAAGCGCTGGTGGTTTTGTGTCTCGACCTCATCCCTCAGAGTTTTTACTGTAGAATTTACTGTAATTCCAGCACTTCTACATGAAGTTATTCCACCTGGATCTCAGCAGGCTGCTCATTTAAGGTTCTCTGAGGTTCTCTGAGGTTCGCCTAACCAAGCAGCTTTGTGGAATATCACTGTAAATTAGACTTTTTATATTATATGTCGGTGGAATAGGCTGCGCAGGGCAAACAGAGGGCATGTTACTGCATATATACATCAAGTTTTGCCAAAATAACTGACTTAAGCAGCAGTGTGTGTGTGTGTGTGTGTGTGTGTGTGTGTGTAAATGCACAACCTGTCCTACACACCAGCCCTATCACCCTAAAATAAATGTGAACACAACCCACACGTCTCTTCTTCACGTAAAGTTTAACAAAGAATATTTATAAGCAACAAGCCAAAATGGATTAATGCTTACTTTTTTTTTTTTTGACACATTTGACTCGGTTTAGTCTATTTATAATGGAGTGAGCAGCAGAAATCACACGGAATCTGATCTTTTGTACTTTGGTTTAACGCTTCAGATCTTCCCCTGGAAATCTTGAATTTTGTAGTCCAACACTTGGCATTTTAAAACTAAATATTCACTGACATAAAAGACAAACATTTGCCAGATACAACACATTTTTATATTTTTATATTATTATTATTATTATTTATATAGTTTTCAGTATTTTTTTAAAATAGAAATCTACATGTAAAATGTTAAAAACAACTCAAAATGTTCGTGCTTCTATTGTATTTTATCATTATTTTATTGTCACGCAGTTGCAGTTTGGGAATTGAGCTAATTATGCAAGGCAGAATGTTTCACAAAAATTACCACTGTTGCAAAAATTACTCAGGAGTTATGTTTTTGTTTTTTTTCGGCAGGTTTCATATGTAATGCAAGTGGACACCATGGGTTACATATGAAACCTGGAATAAGACTGCTGATTCATGAAAAACCGGCATGTCTGGATTAGAAAAAACACTGGGATCATTACATTTAACACAGTGCCTTTGTTTATAGGACTATATATGACTATTTCAAGCCAGGTATCTCAATCTAGGTAGCTTTTCATGTCCCTATTTTGGACAATGTTTTATTTAAACAACAATTAATTTTGGGATGGTTTAGAGCAAGAGTAGAGTAGATTTTTTTTTTTTTTTAATTGCGTCATCATTAGGTATATCCTGGGAGGAAATATGTATAAATTTCTCTTTTATTAAGCACCCAATAATTGTCAGTGCAAAAGGTTCTAAGCAATACGAAGTGACTCATAATCTCCATTACCGATAATGCAAATCAGCGTCTGCATGAGACTATAGGGAGTTAAGTAATTAGTCTTACTGGTCCACATTAATCCCACAGTTACAGCTAATAAACTAGATTAAAGATGTATCAGTTAAGTCATAAAACCCCAAAACTTTCTCTTTTTTTTTTCATTTTTGTATCAAATCCTTTATTAAATTCTGCCTACAGGGGGCAGTGTTGGCATCACACATGTATTTTATGTCCACGTTTAACTGCAAATTAGGGCCAAAACACCTGTGAATCTTAAATACAACATTTTCACCCTTAAGCATTTCTAAATTGTCATAATAACAGATGTGGATGCTCCTCTGGGCAGTGATTTGAAAAAAAGTTGAATTGCACAGAAGTTCCAAATCTGCATCTGAGGTGCGTTTGGTGCATCCGATCTACATCTGAATGTACCAACTGAGTTTGCCTTTTTTTTTTTTTTTTTTGTCTTGCAAGTCTGAATGATTTAATCTGTTCTTCATGAGTAATTTCATCTCAAAATCTCTCATTGAGATGAAGATGGAATAAGCTGACTGAAACTAATGGTACCTTGAGGGGCTATTTGACTGTGAGGGTGAAAAGTGCAAAAAGTGCAATAGTTTAGAAGTTCAGGGTTACACCAGCTTCATTAGAGAACACAGCCTCTTTGAAGGTGAGGGTTAATGACGTAAAAATGCAGAATAAAATAAAACCAGGCCCAATTTCCCTACGGGGACCATAAAGCATGTTAACCTTTAACCTTTAGAAATATAGATGTTGTAAAAAAACAGCATGTTATTCTGTGTATACGAAGACTCATGTTGGAATTGTGCAGAGGCGGACCTAAATTTATCAGCCTAAACTGGGACGTTCTTCTAACAATAGACAAGTTGAATGACAGACAAGAAGACAACACAAGATAACAGTCGCCACATCCCAGCTGACAATCAATCACCAGACTCGGGGTTTTTTTATGACATCAAATAAGCTCCGAGGAAACAAAGGTTGAATGAGGTCTACGGCTGCAGTTATACCTCAGTCATTCCAGACCATCAACGTCTGTTTTTTTTGTTTGTTTTTTTGTCATAGTACTGATAAAGTCTACTGTTATAAGTGAAATTTGCAGGAAAATAGTTTTAATACACAAGGAATGAAGGACGGACGGGCTACTTCATTTTTTTTTTCTATGAAAATCTGGTATTTTCCTTAAATATTTCCTTCAAACCTACCGTTTTTATTTGAGTTTGCAGCGAAATGATTGTAATACACGTGGAGAAGGAGCAAAAGAAATTTCTCTGGTATTAAATATGAATGTTTTTGTCCATAAACGCAACTATTTTAGTGTCTAATTTTCCAAAATCCAAATTTCATTAGTTGAATGAGAATATGTTGTTGTGAGAAATGTTCACACTCAAGATCAACACTTATAATGAAATTTCATTACATTCATTTTTTTTTGTTGATAAAAAATGTTGCACACATGGCTTTGGAATTTACAGTTTGGAAGACCAAGTCGCATGTCCACAGACGTGACAGTAACGAGGACTGGATCTGAGGCTTTTGGGAAAAACGAGGGCATAAAGGTGGTGAACCTCAGGCCACATGAAGATCCATTTAGACCGTGTGGACAGACATTAGAGGCCAGGAGCAGGATTATTACCACGCCACAGCTAACACCTTTAACTCCGAGTGTCTGCTTCTGCTACGACATGGTGGCTAGCCAGTGGTCAGCTTGTCCAGTGGTCAGTCAGGATGCATAAGGGCACCGACGTGGATCTAATCGAGTCTGACAGTGACATTGCATGACATTGACACTGTGCTCTTTACGGAGGTGAGGACTTAAGCCAGGACACAGACCCTGGGGAATCTGAATATGTGTCTGTGGCGGTTTTTTTTGTGCGTTAGTGTGTGAGGCTCACTGAAGGTGGAAACAGATGTGCTTAAGGTGCAAAAATGCACACAAACTGGGTTATGCACACACACTGGGAGCTCCCCGGGGCACACTGAGTCATTCTTTTGTAGGGTGCTGTGACAGCTGAGCTGCAGTTTTTCTCACTCAGATGATGCCTCGCTTTCTATTGATTGCTCTGAGCATAACAGGGAGGTTGAAGTGCAGACCCAGAACCCACTTTGAAAACACATGCACACACACACACACACAGTTGCACAAGAACTCATATAGTGTGCAGTGACGTTGACTGATGGAGAGAGCTATTCCGCTTGGAGGGAAGCGGGGGAGAGGCACAGGTGAGGTGAGTAAATAATAGTATAGGAGACGAGAGTGGAGAAGAGAGGAAGGCCAAGACTAAAATAGGGAAAAGAAAGGAGAATCAATGCAAGGTTAGAAGAAGAAAGTGGAAGGAGGAGGATGGAATGCACAGTTTTTTAATATGATAGCAGAGGACTGTTCTGCTGGGTTCCATCACTGCTAATTGTAATCCACACACACACTAGCACAGATGCATTTTTCATGGAAACACTAAAGTGTGGAGTGAATATTTACTTACATGATCAAAGGCAGAGCCACAGGCTACAGAGCTGCCCCATACACCCCAGTGCGAAGCAACCTTATGTCTGGTCGGGTCACATTGTTTAAAATTCATTTGTGTTCGTACAGCATGGCTGCGCACAGACGGATCCGCTAATGAAATACATGGTTGTTGGGCAAAAACACTGATGCTTAACATTTGCTCATGTCCGACAGTATTAACCAGCTCCCCACCTGGAAATAGTTTTTCCAAGTGATCGGGTTTGCTTTCCTTCCAGTCTTAAGTAAAAACCACTTCAGTGATAGTCCCTGAAGATTAGAAATGTGCGATTTTAATGTAGCCTAGAATTTGATTTTACCTGTTATTTGAGTTTTTCTTTAACATAAAAGTTTGTGTTTTTTTTTTTTTTTTTTTTTTTTGTTAAAATCTGCGGTTTATATTGGAGTTTGCAGCAAAATATTTTAATACATATTCAAGATACAGGAAGGAAAGAGGAAAAATCTGCTTTTAAACACTAAAAACTGAGTAGATTCAATGCAATGTACAATCTTATAATGTTTAACAATGAGGTCTAGTTTAACACTTAACCCATAAAGACCCAGAGCTATGTTTGTGGTAGTTTTCTTTAAGTGATTTATCAGCATTTGTCATTTTATCCTCCATATTTTGCTTTTTTTTCAGTGAAAATAGGTATTTTTTGTACATTCATAAAAGCTCAAAGTAAAGTTGAGTGTTCCTATAATCAAAAACAGAGAAAACTGAAGGATAAGTGACTTTTTAAAAAAATGAAAATATGATTATCTGAACATAAACCATGTCTGTCCATCTGCTGCCATAGTTTGGTTTTAATGGTGGATCAATACTGTAGAAGATGAGTGTTTCCATGGTAACTACGGAGCCTCTGAACGACCAAATGGGTCATATCTGATGACCATGAAAATATAATAAACTGTATTTTACACCAATTATTTGCATGTAATGGTAGGTTTAATGCTTTTTTTTCCTCTACATTTAACCTTTCCTAAGTGCCGGTTCACAGTTTCTCTTTCTTTTTTTTTTTTGTAGTGAACATCTAATATTTTCATATAATTTTCTGACCATGTTCCTTGTGAATGGTATCTGTATTCCAGTGTTTGTTTGTGTTTTAATATTTATAGTGATCAGTTGTAACTGGAATGCCATGATATTGCTCTGAAATATGTACAATAAGAATTGATAAATTGAAATGTTGATGCTCATAAAATGTAAAAATGTAAAAATACATTCCATTCTTCACAACTATATTTACATAAACCCAACAACATTATGGGTTTTTTAAGAACATGGGGACATACAACCTGAAGCCAACTCGTGTAGAACGTCACATGACTATGACGGACTGAAGGAGAAGATCAGACCGCAGTGTTTCTTGCGTCGGCCTTTGTAGATGTGCTCGCTCGAGTTAAATGCAGCTATAGCGGTGATATATGGAAGAAAGCACGTGTTAATATTTAACTCAGCACAATGTGGAGATGAGTTCCACTCCGCAGGTCTGCCGCTCGCTCCGCAATCTCCAGAGACAGTAAAAAATTAAATTACCATTCTTCCCTTTAAGTACCTTGAATTCCATCAGGTACATTTTTTCCCCTACTTTCTCCTGTCAATCATCTTTGCTCTAGCGACAATGGTTCCATTCTTTTACAGTGACGGCTGAACAGCGCGGTTAAAGGTGGAGTCTGACGAGCAGGGTGTGATTGATGCCGAAATGGGGGAATGTAAAACCTATGGAGATGGATCAATGACAGTGGATGGAGACACTGAGTTTATGTTAAGTTAGATTGATAGAATTTACGGAAAAAGTAACTGTTTCTGTAGTTTTCGATGTTTTTTTTTTTTTTTTTATAATAACCCTCATCTTTAATCTGAGCTTTTATGAACATCTACACGGTCAGTAAATTAATAATTATTTGGCTGATGCTTTTGTCCAAAGCGACTTACAAGATATAGGCATGTATAGTGTAAAGGGCGTTGCCCAAGGGCCCATCTGGGATTCAAACTGGCAACCTTCCACACCATTAAGTCACACCACTATGCTATCCAGTCGTAAATTAACCCGTAAAAACCCAAACATACATCATCAACCAAACTCATTCACTGAACTAAACTGTTTAATATGTGTTGATCCACTAATCGTATCAACAAATGCAAATAATTAGTGTAAAATACAGTTTTTCATCTTTTCATGGTCATCAGATATGAACCATTTGTATGTTCAGAGGCTTTGTAGTTACCATGGAAATGATGTCATTTTATATAACATTGATTCACCAGTAAAACCAATGGAGTTGGATCAGTGACAGCGGATGAACACACTGGGTTTTTAATAAGTTAATAGATAAATAGATTTATCTTTGAATTTTGATATGATAACCTTTATATCTACTTTTGCAAACATATACCTGATCAGTGAATTAACTATAGTTCACTATAATCAAATAAAGGGGAAAAATGGTTTTCCCAAAAAAAAAAATAATAATAATAAAATACAGTGGGTAATACTATAATTGGTGGTGATACATCGCTTACCATAGATTAGTTCTTGGTCTTAAAGGGTTGTTAAACCACATTAACATCACCTGCATGTGTGACCAGAGTTCTAATCCACTTAACTAAAAGGCCTAGAATATAGGAAATACTGTCTCTAGAAGGATTTTCACCTTTTTTTTGCAAACGCCATAGATCAGATGAAATGTTAAGACCAATCAGTGTCACTAAATGTCACTAAACACTGAAATAAACTATTGCATTGACTATTTCCTTTTCTTTTATCAGGATGCCATTAATGAAATAGGAGTGTAATATTCTTGGTTGCTATTCAGTTAATGACATATTTTGCTAAATAAAACAAACAAAAAAAGACTTTCTTCCATTTTCTCCATTTCTGATATAAAAACCCTCAGCTTTAATGAACATCTACACGATCAGTTCATTAAAATATCAGGAAATGGCTGATTTTCATTTATAAATGCAAAATATTACAGTAAATGGTTGTAAAGCACTTAAAGGTTAAAAATGGAGTGATTCATTTGGGAACTACAACAAAAGTAATACTGGGTCTTTATGGGTTAAACAGGAAGCCCATTATTATTTATTTCCAGAAACACTTCACAGTCCAGTAATTATTAAATGAAAAGCCTCATCTGAGACTGCAAGAAAAAGTGAAAAGTATTATTGAATGAACTTCAGGTTTTCATTCATGAAAGCGCTTTCATGTACTTGGGATGGATCGGAATTACAAGGCAACAGAAGTTATACACAATTAATGCACATTGTAGCTCACGTACAACGATGACAAATTGCTCACAACGTTTGCTGATGATGTGATGAACAGAATGAGGTGTTAGTTTCATCACCAGGTCGTGTTCAGCAGCGGTTCAACATCAACCCGATGGTACAAATGCTCTTTGTATCGATGAGCCTGTTTACATGATGATAAAAGTCCGATATCTTTGGAGTAATCCGATAGTTGTAATCAGATTAACACATTTACATGCACTTAACCCCGCCGTCTGCCTGTCTGTCTGTTGGCAACATAACTCAAAAAGTTATGGACGGATTTTGATGAAATTTTCAGGATTTTTTTTGGCAATGGCACAAGGAAGAAATTATTAACATTTTGGGGTGATCCGGAAGAAATCCTGGATTCTGGATCACTTTGAAATCAATGGGGCCAAAAATGTTGTTTCTCAGTATCTCGGTTAATTATTGACCAAACCTAATGAAATTTTCAGGAAATGT
>JAPSES010074810.1:0-10181 GCA_029822895.1 Maxillicosta whitleyi
AAGTTATCCTAACCTGGAATCAGAACTCCTGTCTCGTGTGTCCTGACCGACGCCCCGGGGGCGAATGAAGCATACACTCATTAAACTAGCCCTATACAGTTCTTAAGTTTTTTCCTCATCCACAGGGGGGAAAAAAGAATTTTATCAAATCTCCCCCACCACCACCAAAATAAAGAAGATAATATTACAATAAATGGTGATAAATTACTTAAGAAGGGTTCAATGGCTCTTCATGTGAAATATGTTCTTTTGTTTGAAACCTAATCACCCTTTTGGTTTCTTCTTCTCTTCCCTGATCATATTTAGTTTGTGGTACAGCACATTCTGCCATTTAAACAATGCTGAATTTATATATACATTCAGATATACATGCCTTGTGCATGAGGCCAAAGACCTTCTCCACGTCCCGGTCGGCAAGGGACAGGCGGGCCAGCAATGGGTCTTCGTAGCCCCACAGAAGTTCATGCACAGTGCGGGTAGTGAAGAAACCACTCCCTAGAGAGTTCATTAATATAGACACCATAGTGGCCCTCCAACTCCCTCTTAACTTGTTCATGACAGCCTAATAAACAGGAAGTAGAGGGTGAGTAGAGGTGACGGGAACAAATACAAAAGGAGGTAGAAGGTGCTCAGGAAAAAATGGGATTGAAGAAACAATAAACAAAGTCTCACAAATACAACCCCACCTTCCCTTGCTTCAATACTCCCTCCCCTCCCCCTCATGTATTAAAGACTCACCCAAGCAGGGATGTTGACTGTGGTGATGATGTCTTCAGCTGGGTCGCCTACAGACTTGTCTCTCAGAAACACAAAGCTTTTTGTGGTGTATGCCGACACCTTGGTGCCATTTTCCACCATGCTGACATTGTCCTTATACCTGTACTCCCTGCACAAACACAATGGCACCTAAAGTCACAATGTGTCACCCCATAACACGGCTGTAAACTCAGGTTTAGTCACACTGCCTTTGGCATCTTGGGTTGAGCAACTGGTTAAACATAAGCTCAGCTGAAGGACATTTTTGGTAGTTTAACAGTTACTGTAGTTATTTATTTAGAGTTTCTATTTGTGTTTCCAGAGTGATTAATAGTGGCTAATGGAGAGTAAACAACAATTTTGATGGAACAAAACAGGAAGTGGCGCATGTACAAAACTGAAGTACCATTTTCTGAGTATAAATGACACAAACTTGTACATTTCAGCATTTTTTTTTTAGATCTTCTTAGTAAAAAGAATACATAACTAAATATGATTTTCTATATTCCACACCTGTATGACACTTGAAAGTTTGTGTGCTTACAGGATCACCACTTACCTCCATCAACAGAAAGATCCCATATATTTGCTGAAGTGACAGATTGTAAATTTGACAAGCTGTGTCTGACACAGGCGTGGCTTTCTTTTCTTTCTTAAACCGTTGTGTCCTACCTGTATGTGTAGGGTCCGACCTGGGTGACTTGTGGCTTGACTCCCTTCTCAAAATCGTTTGCATTGGTCACATTGAAGAAGAAAAACTCCATATAGACAGGAGGAGGGGGTTTCTTCCATGACTCAAACACACGGCTGCCTTCCACCAAAACAATCTCCTGTGGAGACATTAAAGGTTCATTGTGTGATATTCAGTCACATACAGGTTTGAAGTCCACCACTTAGTTATATATATATATATATATATATATATATATTGATCTGCAGTGGGCCAAACCAGTAAAATAATAACATAATAATAAATACATATTGTCAATACAAATTTTTTATCTGTGTTTTAGAGTGAAAAACATTACATTGACATTATGAAAATGTTTACAGCTACAAACTATCCTGTCAAACAATGTGAATAACATGAATAAACTGAAAAAATAAGTAATTTTTGTATTATATCTCAGTTTATTATTTACACAGATACGTTATAATTTATAGATCACAGTGGATCTAAAAATACACAAAACATTTAATAACAGGCAGAATATTGGTACAATTGCACTTACTTCTTTTAAGACATTTTATGTTGTTCATAATTGTTTAGGTTATTCACATTGTTTACAAATGGTAAAACGGTTTGAATATTCCCCCCGTGCTTGGGTGGGTTGTCTCTGGATACTTCCACTCCCACCATCCAAAAACATTCAGTAATAGCTACTAGAATTGCCCATAGTTGTGAATGTGAGAGTGATTGGTTGTTCATCTCTATACAGCAGACACATCTAGGGTGGTGTAGCTGGGATAGGCTACAACACCCCCACAATCCTCTCCAGGATAAAGTGGTTCAGAAGATAACTAGTGGTGAAGTCACACATTCCAACCAATGGAATACCCACATCCCATTCCTGCACGCTTTGACCTTATTCAGGTATCCCCAATTACAATACAAGCCAGTGTTTATTTGATCTGGTCTGGGTTTTTCTGTTAAGTGGACATTAATTGATGCATGTAGACATAAACGTCTCAGTTTAAGGTGAGAAAACCACAATGACTGCCACTGGTATGTGCTTATAAACTGGTGATTACATTTTATATTCCATTTATGTAATTTGGTTCTCCTAAATTCAACTAAATCTTGCACACTGGATCTTTATGTGTCTCGTTACTGATGTAAAAAAAAAAAAAGTTAGGGTTGGAATTATTTTTTTCTTCTATGACAAGAATAAAACGAGTAATATGTTAAATCATCTTTCAGAAATTCCACTCACCTCAACCACCTACACGAAGAATTTACCTGAGACTATTTTATAACATGGATGTATAGATATTAATATAAAATATAAGAATCCGTCACCTACTGCAATATTGTGGCACACACTTTAAATGGTGTCTTAATTTCAACAAATGTGGTGACAATATTCTGAATATGATGCGTACCCACTTTCTCCCAATGGAACATTTTCCAACTAAAATGAGCAGGATAAACTGATACAATTGTGGCTTCAGGAGGATTTATGTACACGTACAGAGTAAATTTGGAATAAAGGGGAAACACCATTTAACACTGCAAAAGCCAGTATCAGCAGGTTTTTGAATGTGCACAAATATTGAAATACAGATGATGTGTTCACACAGTGGAGCATCAGTCACCAGAATTTAATGATGCAGCTATATGGAAACAGCCTGCAAATGTGCATCTTCTCGAACAAGGTCAAATGAACTGACGTACTAACTGACATAGTGTTATCATGCAAGTCAAAAGCTGCAGTCCGCTGAGCACTTTTACAAAACATTTGTCATTTTACCATTTGCAGAACAAACTACTGTTTTTCCTAACTTGTAAAGTTATATCTTCAAGAGATAATTATCATTTGTACTTGCCAGTGTAATTCCAACAAGGTAAAAACTATGGCTCATAGAGTTCACTGGAACCAACTGGACTTTGTCTCTCTGTGGAATTTGTCTTTTTCAGGAAAAAAAAAAAAAGGCACAAAGTGGAATATTTTATGCATGCAAACATAGTCAGTGGTGGACTATGGCACAAGGAAATAAGCCTCATCTGGCTCTGGATACACAGTAATATTTCTAATTAGAATAAAATGATTGTTGGCTTTGGTGTTTTGTTTGGATTTGTGCATGAGGACAAAATTATCCTGGCAGCATTACTTTTCAAGTGGGTTCTGATGACTGCGCAAACGCTTTGCACTACCAAGCCCACGTTTTGAACTTGGAGCTTCCCAGTCTGTTCTTGATAAAAACAACCCAGAGTACAAAAACAACCCTGGGGGGTCGGGAGGGGAGCCGCTGTCTGGGCGTCAGACTGAAGCACTGGCTACGCACATGAATAGTATTAGGGGAGACCCTTCCACAGTCCCATTGTCAGCGGTTGCCATTGACAACGGGTACTCGGAGAGAGTCTGTGTTGGATCATGTGATGAGGAGAGCTGGATGCTCGATGGTAGTGCAGGACTGTGACCTTAATGATCCTGAGCCACATTCCTTAGGACTGAGCCTCAGGAGGCCTTGGCAATGCAGTGCAGGCACAAACATAGACCATGGTCCTGCTTCATTACATAGTGAGACACAAAGTTTCACTGCAGATGTCATAAGGATAGCCTGATTCACTGTAGGGATCCTTTGAGGAATTGGACAACATAAGGACAGAGGGGGAAAAAAAGTGGGAAACGGGATTAGTATTTCTCTAAGAACACATCAGAGAAAACGTACTTTGGCCTAATTATGTCAGACTTGTGTTGCACAGAAAAGCTTCAGCATCATAAAATAAGTCCAACTGAGCTGAAACCATCAACATGTCCTATTATTTTAGGGGAGGCTTGGCCCCCCTCCTACTCTGGGGTCCCCTCTGCTTGTCAAAGACAAATGTTTCGCTGAGCAGCCAAGGACAATAACGCTGTCACCTTAGATTGAGGAAGGGAACGCGTGGTTTTTCTATGTCATCCTTTCATGCTTCAAACAATCAATATGGTGACTCGCAGCTACACTTCACATGGAACACAAAACAGGAACACAGAAAGCTTCTTATCTCAGCCTTAACCACACCAACTCGAACACCACTCCCCATATGAAAACATCTAACAGGTGAATACACAAGTACACATACTGCTAGTACTTTGATGTTGAGCGAGGCAAATGCAAAGACATGAATAACACTGGAGACAGCATGAGGCCTTGTGGTGGGTACGTTTCACATGCTGTAAATGGGTTTGCCTCAGCAGAAGCCAAACATTCAACAAAGACCTACCAGCTGAAAGAGAGCCCAACCCCACTGCTATTAAACTCATCAAAGTCATGTTGAGGTCCATAAAACACAGTGGTTATCCATTAGTAGCAGTTTGAACAAAACATTTAAAGGATGTCAAAGGGAAATCCAATGTGACACTAAGAATGGAAAGGTGATGAGAAGATTTGTGTTTAATTAGAGTGTATCTTGGAATTATAAAGTAGAGGTCAGTAGTGGAGTTTTAAAGACATAAATATTATAGTCAGTATCAAAACTATGGCGACTGGATAGTTTAGTGGTTTACACCGCAGACATTGGTGTGGAAGGTTGCCAGCTTGAATCCCAGGTGGGCCTTTGGGCAAAGCCCTTTACGTTATACATGCTTATATACCTTTCGCTTTGGATAAAAGTGTCAGTAATGTAATGTAAAAACAAACACTAGCTCTAATGAGTTACTTTTGTGGATTTTACAGCCACCTAAAGACTAATGAATGTTCAGTGACATCTGCAACTTTAGAAAACTTAGGGGTGACCCGATCAGATATACAGATCGGTATCAGCTACCGATCTTGCATTTTTTCAGAAGATCGGGTGAGATTTAGTCATGCGATCGAGACAATCTGGACCCGGTTCTGGCGGCGGGGGTAAACACACGTCCTGCTCCCTCAAATTAAAGTTTCTGAAGGTAGGAAAAAGGAAAATTAGCTGCACAACAGCTGGAGGCTTAGAGGAATTAGTAAAACATCTATAGGTTTGAATTTCACTTTAACGTGAAGTGCGAGTCACATTTTTTTCAACCCACAGGGCTTTCGTGGAATTATTTGACCTGACCCAACCCAACCCACCTCACAAATAAAGTGAAATTCTTTTGGCCCATCCCAACTCGACCCATGAGTAATCCACTGATGTGCGCATCACTAATGTATGACACAGAACACACCTCTATATAATATCTGGATGGACCTATCCATAGACATAGTCCACGGGCCAAAACCAGCCTCCCAAGGGTTCTTATTTGTCCCACAGTATGAGTTTGAAAAGTGTAAAAATTCTACTAAAGTTTATTCAAAGGTATCATACATTCAGCCCAATTGGAATTTCAGGTAAAATGATAACATAATAACCACATGACTCCATATTTAAATCAAAAATGTTTGTAAAAATGTCAGTATCACTTCGGTATCAGATTGGTATCAGCAAAACTAATCCAAAAAAATCCAGATCGGGACACCACTACTTAAAGGGGACTTCTCATGTGTTTAATCATATTTATATGCAGTATATTGTGATGCTATATGTCTTAAATGTGTTCAAAGTTTCATATTGTTAAATAAAAGTTTCCAGCTGTGGTCGAATACTTCTCATTCCAACTTGTCACAAATGTCCTTAAATAATCATCCCATGAATTCTGTGTAAAATATCAGCCAGTCTTACAGGAATGGCTGCAGGAACCTTAGAGAGGAAGTACAAAATGAATGTGATGATCCTGCAAATGTGTGGTCGAGGTCATTTCTGTCAGATCAGTGCTGTAACACATCAAAACAGACAAAACTAGGACCTAAGCATAAGCATGCAGTTTGGAGGACTGAAGTGCTGAATGAGCTACACTGCACATTTATAACAGTCACAATAATGAAATAATAATTGATGTGAAACTTCCTGAACCTAATTGCAAATAACAATTTTTAATGCCAACATTTCTAAACATATAGTACATCTAATCAAATGAATAAGAATATCAAAATCTAATTTATGATAAGAGTTTAATCTCAAAAATGTGGAAAATGCATGACAATACTTGTGTGAAAAGGATAATTCTGTCTATAAGGTAATGGAGACGATTATGCAAAATAATTGCGATAAATGTGATTATGTAATAACTGTGACTGTACAAACCAGTCACTTTAATTTGTTACTGGTTCAATTTGTAGAGCCTCTACAAACACTGGTATCATGCCACCTGATATATATATAAAAAAAATAATAGTCAGAAAAAGATGAATAACTTAATTAACACAGCTTGAGCTTCAGAGAAAAACTTTAATTGTTACACCTTTTAAAATGTATATTTTAATGAGCTATACAGTCATATATAGGAATATAGAAGTATTTATTTAACCTATATGTTGTGTGAACATCACAAAACATACTATATATAGATTATTTATCAACCTTTATTTAATCAGGAAAACCCGTTCTAATAAAAAATAACTAATATTAGGATTCTAATGTAGAAATACTGACTACAATCTGGATTTTTGTACTGTTATGATTTTTTAAACTTTTTTAATTATGTTGATGTTCAATCCCACACTCGTTAAGATTTATTTAGATACTTATTGCTTTGACTTGTAAACTCATCAGTTTGTAATAAAGTGATTACAGTTCATTTAGACATGAATATTGGTCTAAATGAAAGAAATATGTATCTGTGTTATTTATTACCTCCACCAAGGAGGTTGTGTTTTTACCAGGGTTTGTTAGTTAGCAAGATAACTCAAAAAGTTATGAACAGAGTTTAATGAAATTTTCAGGAAATGTTCGCTCTGAGACAAGGAACAGATGATTACATTTTGGAGTCTGGATCCAGGAATTTTTTAAACGATTCTTTATCATTGCAAGATAGGGCCATTTTCACCATATGTGTATATAACTTCACACAGAATAACTGGATCGCTTGTCAAAAAATACAGAACATGGTCTTGATACTTTCGGTGATATGTAAAAGTATGATCCAGATACTAGAAATATTGTGGAAACTATGATCCGGAACATGACAAAAGTAGGGGGCCTTCATCATTTTTGTCACTGTGAGGAAACTAATGCAGATACAGACCTGCAACTAGCACCAAGTTATATAGTAGTAATATTGTGGGGTGTCAGTCACAATATATGGGGGAACTGTGCTGCTTGGCGGAGGTTTGCGCTCTGAGTGCTTTTCTAGTTTATTCTGTCTTTGATTTGAAACCCTGTATATGGAAAAATAATAATAATAATGAACTGCTGTAACTGTTTTGGTTTTGTACACTCACTCTCTGGATGTATATATGTTGTAATTTGTGTATGAATGTTTGTAAAAAAAAAAAAAAAAGACATTTTTCTTTCAATAAAAAGAGAATAAAAAAAGACATGAATATTGGATTTTCACGAACAAAATATTTAGGGGAAGGACATGGATGATTAATTGGTTATCATGTTTTTCCTGCTCAAAACTATCAATATTAGATTCATCTTTACAAATCGGTCAACTTCAATTAAAAAGAGTCTAAAAAGACTATCAACAGACGGCCTCAGCCTCAGACTGTTGTCTCCTCTACACACATTCACCACATTCCTGTGTAGGGCCCAGTCATTTTTCAACATCACCTCGTGTACAGATTGCTGCATTCTGACCTTGATTGACTCAAACGGAGGCTGAGGTGGTGCCAAAGTGCCCGACCCACCCCAGCCAAGACACTTTCCCAATAAACCTTGCAGTGTGAAAGAGGCTTAACATACAAAGAGAGCTCACTGCTGGGAGTGTATCCATGGAATGAAATCCTTCCCACTGGTGCAACTCGGGTGAAGGGGTAACTTGATATGCTTAACATGAATCATACTGCACAGTCAGTAGATAGTAGATCTGTGTCTGTATGTGTGTTACTAACCCACATGTTTGAGTAAAACTAGGTCTTAGGGTTAGGCTTAGTAAGTCTAAAATGTTTGTGAAATTAGTGGTTTGATAGAGGTAGGGTATGAAAACTTTCTGCTAGTTAAAGAAGTAAAAAAAAAAAAAAAAAAAGTACAAAAAGGCTACTTATACTTGAACATATTTTCACACAGTAGCAGCATCAACTTTTTTGTGGTTTTTACTGATGTTTAGATGTTAAAGTCGATTGTGACTGTCGTTTCTGCAGTCTTGTTGGAGAAAGTAATAAAATTCAATCTACGCAGTGTGCAAAAGTCTAGGGTTTGCTGCTTTAACAACATTATAATGACCACACATAAGAATTTCTCAGTCTTTGTATGAAAATACAACTTTAACAGACAGGAAATATGTAAACAGCATTAAAAAAATTCATGTGAAAAAATATCACAAACCAAAGCGGCACACATTTAATGTCACCTTGTTTTGTGCAAACAGTATTACTGTTACAGCTCCAATCTGCCGAGTGTTTTACACCAGATTTCATTCAACACATATGTTTCTTATTGTTTGGACAGAGGACACACTGAACACTAACCCGTGCCTGTTGATGCCATTTAGTTCTGACTTATTTAACATGCACACTTTTCATATGAGGTTAGAGTTCGGCTTGTACCAGAGGAAGTCTGAGGCCAATATGTATTAGATTTCATTTGTATGGAAACATCCTTTAGTTTCTATGTGTGGATAAAATGTAACCCCTCCCCCAACTTGCCCTTAACCCTAAAATGGGTCAAAGGTGACTAGGTGGATTTTAAGTTAATGTGATCTTTTTTTAGTTGTTCAATTGTTAGCAGACATGCTCATGTTAACACAATAAAAACAACAAAGCTGAGTAGTGTGGGACTTTTACTAACTACTGTCACCATGTAATTCACTTTTTAGAAGTTGCAAAAATAATCTTCTAAATCTTAATATTATATATTCTCTGGTTCAAAACTCACAGCAACATTTATCTTAAACACTTTATCCTGCAAAAGCACAGCCTTTATATACTGTCTTCAGTGACGGTCAGGTATCCTCACACTAAATAAAATATTTTAAAAATGAGATGAGGGAAAGCAGCAGTAACCTTCTATCTTATTATAAACCAAGGCTCTCTAAACTCTTTATAATTCACTCATAGAAATACTCTGAAACTCAAAATTTAACCGTAGTGTGTTATTGCAGGACATGACAACGTATTACTTCTGTGACATTTTTCACATATTTCTATTGCCATGTAGAAAATCAAGGTCAGTTACCATATTTGGTTCATTAATCGTAAGTGGCAAAAAAATAAATTAAAATCCAAGAAGTACATAGCTGCTCCTAAACTTTTTTCTTCAGCTGGATAAGAGAACCACGCTCTGACTGATGATTGATGAATATTTTATTTATTTTCTTTTGATTCAAACACCAAACCACTGTGAAAAACTGAAATAATATGAACCATAATGTCAGAATGTTGCTATTATTTAACAAAATATTCCACATAAATGCATATAAATAATAATTTTAAGTGCTCCATACCGTGTGCGCCCTCCAAGCAAAAATAAGGAGCAACTTTTACGAAACTGTGTGTTTCCCCAGAATTTCCAAAAACAACAAAAGTTTGTCCCAGCTATATAACATCACATGACCAGCCGGAAAGGTACTGTTCTCCACCAGCAGGAGTCAATAATTACTGAACAAATACACATCTCAGTGGCCACTACAAAAAATACAAGAAAAACACTTGTAAGGTGAAAAGAATATCTCGTTTAGAACATTAGAACAACATTAGTGCTGATCCAGAGCCCTGTCCACATCCACATGATCCATTTGAACATCATTCCTTACATTAGTACCATT
>JAPSES010074811.1:0-10181 GCA_029822895.1 Maxillicosta whitleyi
AAACAACATGGCTGCTCTCACCACACTTTTGGACACCTTTCCTTTCATTTGAGCTGGAACTCTTCTATCACACATCAGACACTTTACTCCACCTGTTTCATCCTGCCTGTACACACTTCTTCACCTCCCAAGAGTTGGCTGAAAGTGATTAGTAGTAATTAAAGAGACTGATAAGTGATTTTTGGAACAGTTTTGCAGGAAAAAACGTACATAAAAATTAAGATTTTCATGTCAAATTTTAGAGCAAAAACAACCAAAAAAAAAGTACTGAAATTAATCAACCCCAAATAATATTTTTCTTCCTTTTTAATTTTGTCACTGAAATTAATTGTGATGTGTAGTCAAATGAGAGTTCTGACAGAGAGAATTGGCTGCCAAAGTAAGATATATGAGCTTTTATATTGAATAAAAACCACAGAAAATGTTACAGATGAGCATGAAAATGCGTATTATTATTATTTTAATACAAGCCACGTAAAAGAGAAAAACTGGAATTACAGGAGGTAGGTACAATACGACAGAAGGAGACTATTAGCCAGAGCTGAGTCACCACCCATACACACTGACAACTGTTGGCCACTTTCTCAGACCGTAAAACAAACAAACATTTAGAGGAAAATCAATGCCAGGAGTGTCATGTGAAACATGAAGTGGGTTCTCCAAATCTGACAAATGACAAGTTGACAAATTTTACACAAAAGTTTATTACTCAAGACCATAAATCAATCGAAGTTGGATAGAAAGATTTCGTTTCCTGGACAAGCCTCAGGGGTTCGATGGCAAAAGCCCCAGTGTCCAGGGGTCTATCTGTTTTATAGTGGGATGGTTCTTTCATAAAATGGGTGTTAACCATGTCCTGGTTTGAAATAGCTTGCACAACATTGTGAGCAGCTACATTCCAGAACTATCGTTGAGATATCACAAGTGGACTTCACTAAGATTGGAAACACCTTGGTGACCCAATGGACGAGATACCACAAGTGGCCCAAGGGACATTACTAAATTTAGAAGTCTAATCTGTGTTCAACCTGGAGCTGGAGTCTACAATAGGAGGGTGTTCAGACACATGCATAAGTATACAAACCACACATGAATGCATGATATATATGAATACATACTCAATATATATGGTATATAATATGGAGTGATAATATATCATAGATAGAAACCACTACACACACACTGGGACTACTGAAATCAGTCCAGTTAAGACGTACCAAACACATCTGGCAGAGATGTGAAGAAGAAAGACATGTTCACCATCACCTTTTGTTGTTAGCCGAGTCACAAAGAAAATAATGAAGAGTAAAATGGTGAATACCCACTGCTTTCATTCCATCTCTCAATTCTTCTATTCGAACTCGTCTATTGAACAGATAAGGCACTAAACCTGCACAGTCATTGTATCCATTGACATGAATGACCCATAGCTCCATCTTTTCACATTAATAGATTGGATGTTAACACGTACAGACTTACAGTCCTGTTCTCCGTCAGAGCATCAGAAGGCTGTCTATAACTTTCTGTTCTCTTCAGCTTGTCCTATAACCACTTGTGATCCTCTCTGACGCTGTCTCCTCTTGACTTCTAATCAACAGCTCGTCTCTCAAAGGGGAAATCGCTCATAAGACAACTGCCACAAAACAAGCCTCTGATCAACAACCATCAACAGGCCCACACCTGGTCCTGTCGGGTCAGGTTTGTGTCCTATTTTGTTGACTTATTGTTGTATACAAATGTTCAAAAACTTGCATTTGTTTGATTAATCTGTTAAAGCAAAAGTGGAAAAATAAAGTCTAAAATGATGTGGTTTTACTATGTACCAAAGTATATCTTAACTAGATGACTTATTTACAGGGTTCCTACGTTTAACTTCCTACAAGTTCAATTTAAGACTTTTAAAGACCTTTTTAAAGCGACTTAGAACATAATTTAATGCATATTTTATGGCCATATTGGCAAAAATTGCTCACTCCTGTAATTTAAGCAAATGTATCTATTTACTCTGACTGTTCTGAGTCATTTCTCACCGGGGGCTGCAATGTTAGCAATAATTGGTTCCTAATTTCAGTATAAATTGTCAGGATGGAAGAGGTCGAACTGAGTCGAATAATGTTACTTTCTTTGAAATATGAAAAATTTCATATTTACACATTTAAAGCACATTTATAGTAGTATACGGCAACATAACTGAAGACCTACCGTATCAAATTCAATGCCTTTTAAATTATTTTTTAAGGTATTAAATGCAGATTTGTAAATTCAAGTCTGTTACAACCTTCAAGACCCCACAGGAATCCTGTATTTAGCAAAATATCTGCTGGTGCACACAATATTCCCAGAGTTCACTGCATATACTGGAAAAAACACAAATTTTATCAAGTGCATTTTTTTCATTTCTAGTTAAAATAAAACATAATCACCTAAAGAGTAACTTTTCAGTGAGATATAAGGACTTATTTTTAGACAACAGAGCTTAAAAATCTAATTTCATGAAATCTTACCAAGATAATTTTGACCTGTTCAATTAGTACTTTTTTTTCTTTCTTCTTAATTCAAGCAAAACATCTGCCAATGGAACAAGTGAAAATTGTCTTGGTATGATTTCTTGATATAAGATGTATTGTCTAAAAATAAGTTCTTATATCTCACTGGAATGTCGTTCTTCAGGTGATTATGTATTATTTTATGTGTGATGAGATATTTTGACAAAAATACACTTGGTAAGATTTAGATTTTTGCAGTGTAGGACCAGGATACAGCTTTGGTCCAGATATTTTGCACTAAATAAACCCAAAATTTGACAATTTTGTAAGCTGTTATTCAAGTAAACAAACAATATATTATGCTAAATTTTTATGGATGCTGGTTCAGTCACTGTCTTCAGCCAAGCTACAGTCTGTCAGTGGTGGAGAATTCCAGTTCCATAAATTAAAATCCTGCCATATATTTGTTCCAACCACTGACTGAACCAGCCCACTTTGATGAGCCCAACTCCTCATCCAGGTAGATGGGATAATAAGCAGAACTGCCTGTGCTAAGTGAACAGGTAGAACCAATACAGAACACAATGCTCTGGTCACACTGTCAGGAAAACATATGTTTATAGTCATGTAACATATAAATCTTCTGACTTCTGTCAAAGGGTTTCCATCTTATAAGCGGTTGTAACAAATGGAAAGACATGAACACGTTTGCTCATTTTGATTTAACAGCCATTTAAGATGCACACAAATAAAACAATTTTGTTCCATTTACTTTTCACACCTTTGGGTGTTGTTCAAATAATAAAAAAAAATAAAATAGGACATTACTTTGGGCTTAAGTGGCTGCTGAATAACATCATAATTTTTGACATTTTTATACCAAGTAAAAAGTATATAATGAAACTTCTAATGAATGCTGTTCATTAAATGTCACTAACATTTGGCCAAATCCTGTCAAAACAATCACGATGTCAGTGTTTGTAGGAAATATGGTGTGTAGATGTACCGTTTCTATTCATGGAGAAAACCAGAAATGACAGAGACCCCAGCCTGGGACTCCTCTGCTGTAAGAGCCCACTTTGACGTTACTATGGTTACAACCCAAAAGATCAGTCCATGGCACAAACCTCAGCCTCTTAATGAGTATAAGAAGTGAAGGTTTCTTTTTGAGGCAGCTGCAAATGCATGAGCAATTCTACTGGAAATAATGTTGCATAAAAGACAAAATGAATGTGGGGTGAAGTCATCTCTGGAGGAAGGAGGCAAGACCGAGCCCAGATATTTGTGTTTCACTTGGTTTCAACAGTTTCATAGACAGCCGTGTTTGCTCTCTGGCCAGTTTCAGACTGTGATCTTGATAAGAAAAAAAAAAAAAAAGATGGGACTTTCTCTGTATAAATATGATCAATGCCAAAACCTTTTCAGGATTTTGTCAGAGTGACTGTCTGATGTGATATCACGACTTTGGGAGATAAGTTCTGGGGAAACTTTCAACTCATTTCAAGGGAATGAAGCAAAAATGTAGAGAAAACAAAGACAACCTGTGCTTTTCCTTTATTAAAACCAATCTATAACTTCAGATCAGAAACATGAAATGTAAGTTAAGGTGCTCACAGTGATGGGTATTATTAAAAATCTCTGATTCTGGTGGCGTCACATTGTTATAGTTATGAAGGCTAAAAGCTCTTCCTTGTTTCCTACCATGGCATCATCCGAAACCCAAAGCTGGATTCAATTAATACAAACAATGAAGCATTAAGCAGTTGTTAATTTAACAACTAATAACAATTTAACAATAATCTTCAGGATTTGTTTGTAAATCACTGGATGTTCCCAACTGTACAACATTGTACATTTTTCCTTTATACTTTCAGAAAACAGTGTGATTAGTCCTATTTCACACTAGCCTACTATCTCCATTAGTTTCTCAGATATTGGCCCTTGACAAATCAATAAACACGCGGTACAAAAGTCAATACTTGGAGGAATTGATTTTTTTCGTTTCTATTGGTCATTGTTGATTTTGTGACCATATGATTAATAATAATAATGGCTTACATTTCTATAGAGCTTTTCTAGGAACCCAAAGGCTTCACATTACTGACCCATTATTCATTCGCTCTCACATTCCCCCTCTGGTGGCGGTAAACTACATCTGTAGCCACAGGTCGACAGAAGCGTGGCTGCCAATTCGACCTCCACTAAACATTCATACGTATTCGTACACCAGTGTGAGTGAGACTGGAGGAAAGGACGGTGAAGTGTCTTGCCCAAGAACACAATGGACTGACTAGGACAGACTGGGAGTCGAACTACCAACCCTTTGGTTATTAGATGACCTGCTCTACCTCCTCCGCCTGCTGGAATATGTACTACTGTTGGCAAGACAAATTTCGCATGACAGACGATATGTTAAGTCTATTAATATTCTATTCATGATAATGAACGGAAATGTTCCGTGAAAGTAGATCCACATTTGCTCAATTATTATTTGCTAAAAAGCTTCCACAAAATATTTCACATCAGAAGCGCATCATATCTTTAAAATTGTGGTATTTCTCATGTTGTACTACTACTGTGTTGATTAAGCATTTTTCAAAAAGAAATAAAAACTGTATGATTATTGAGAAAAAAATAAAAAAATTAAAAAAAGGGGAACAAAAATCGATTCAATATTTCACATGCATTTTGCTGGTGTATGGCAACGGTTCATAACTGCTGAATATCACAAAGTCATGTGAAACACAGAGAAGAAGCCTCACTTGCAGACTGACAGCAGCATATGATGTATTCAGTTCAGTGAGTGAAACTCTTTTGGGTCTGAAAACTATCGCTCTACCCCCATAATTTATTTACATTAAACTACCCAATTACAGACTCATAATCGGAAACATAAAATTACTGAAACATAAAATGAGAGTGAGGTTTTTTTTTCATTGCAGACCTAGCAGATGGTTAGTAAACACATGGCTACATCTAGGTTTACAGTGGAATCCCTGTCCACTGTAGTGATTTTCTGTATGTCTTCATATTTCCCATCAGCCCCTCTGACCCACCTGTCTTCTCCACTTCCATAGGTTCTGGGTCGGGCTGCTCCACAGGGAGACCGTCCACGTGTGTGAAGGTAAATGGTTTCTCGGACGCCACCATGAGCCCCTTCCCCTGCGGCTCCACTGCTGCGTAGTGAGGCACCGACTTCCCCCGGAGGACCCTCCTCTTCTTCACCTCGTACACCTTCTCCTGACCTGAGAGTGGAAACCAAAGGACACTGTACTGAAGGTGCAAAGTAATTTTAGTCTGGTATTAAAGTAGTACGACCGTCAGCATGTCTCAGATCAAGATTATTAAAGTTGTTTCATTTTTTTTTTTTTTTTTTTTTTTGATCATTTTATTTATTATCAACAGGGGGAAGGGAGGGGGTGGGGTTACAGATATATTGTATTACAGATTTCTAAACGGGAAAAGTGAAAGTAAACAAACAGCAGCAAAATAATAATAATACAGTAATAACAGAAATAATAATAATTTAAAAAAAAAAACACAACATAAGCTATTGTCTAATCAAAGTAATTATATTAGAAGAAAAGTGTTCCCAGGTTTCTATTGTAATTGGTCGAGCTTTATTCAATCTGGCAATGGGAAGTTCCATGCTGACAATTTTAAGAAAAGTTGTGTCAAATTTCATCTCCAGTCCTTGACAAATAATTTTTTGTAGGCGATTAACAATTACAGATTTACTACGGCACAAAAGGCAGACAAAGTGGCCAGTTTTGTGGCAAAAAAAAGTTTATATCAGTGAAAATTAGCACTCAGCTAGACTGCACCGGGTCAATATATACACTGCAAATTATTTGGTTCTTATCAAGATAAAAAAAAAAAACATGTGAATTTAGAAGTGTTAGATCATTTATCTTGTTTTAAGAGTTAATTTCTTATTTTAAGTGTTTATACATGTATAGACAGGCTTATTTCTAGACTGAACAATCTTAATAAAATAAATATTGTCAAGTGAACAGATACTTCACTTCTTTTGAATATCTTGTTCCTCACATTTAGTGTTTATATCTTATTTTTAGACCCAGTTTTTTTTTTTTTTTTTTTGCAGTGTACTTGAGGGACTTTGGAAATCCATGGGATATATCTTGCATCTTTATTAAAAGTAAAAAAAAAAAAAAAAGGAATGTTTTTTATGTTCATTATGATCATGTCTTTAAAAATTCCATAATTATTTAATTAGGGAAACAATCACTTATTAATAAATGCTTAATAAATGACTAGACATACTAAAATGTCAAATAAATAACCATAATTTGCTTATTCAAAAACAGATTTGATCGTGTTGTTATTCAGTTGAGATAATCATGACAGATATTTCTTTTTTTGGCAATATATAAAATTTTATATAGAAATTAATATATTGTATCTGTGTGTGTAACTTTCAACACAGTTACCCATTCCATATTTCTGTAAAAATGCCATGTGGTGTTATGGTTCTGTTGATTTTTGGCCTGAAAACAGCAAATATGTTGCCTATACCTGTCAAATATGTTACCCTGTAGGTAACTCAAAAAGTCCCTTAATTATATTTTGACCCACCTGATGATAGAGGGATTCTACTGAACAACAAAGTGAAGGTTTAAACGAGTGTAAAATACACAGTGTCCAACCTTATACCATATCATAAAATCACATCAGGATCACCATTTCGAGGGAGGGAAAAGGTGTAAACCACAGAGGAAATTAAAGAAGATGGTACAGCGCATGAGAGATGCATGGAGACGTGACATTCCACAATATCAGTAAGACAGAGGGAACGTGACACACTGCTCGTATCGACCCCAGAGCCAGGAAAAAGACTAGGAAATCAAAGCACTATCTACTGAATAATTACATTTCAATATTACATCCAGGTATTTCCTGCCTCATGACTTAACATGAGCGTAAAACCTGATTTTGTAATGATATGCCAGTGCGCTCCATTAGTAAGCGCACGTCTGATGATGATTTCAGGGAAAGCGAAGGTGGGAATGTGGCTGATCTGCTCCTCTGTCCGTCATTTCACATAAACGAAGACGAGTCGAGAAAATCCTGTATCTACCAGAACCTTCTCTCTGTGTAACTGTCACAATCATAACAGGCACAGATGGGTTAAAATGAGCTTTTTTGGCATAAAATAACAGTAATAATCAGCAGTAAATAAAAACGTTGCAAACCTGTTGGGGCTCAACTTACATAACGTCCTCCCTATAACTTGCAGTTTGAAATGTGAGCTCTATTAAATACATATGCACTTACATCTGCCACACATTCATGCTGTACTGTTTTAACCGACAATGAGTGGATTTTACAGTTTAATTATTTACAAAAGCTACCGAACTGGAAAAGTCAAAGGAACTTAAATTAGGCAGCTTTGTAACCGTCTCCTGTTCCTGTTTTCTGTTGACTTTTCTCAAAATTGTTTTTGCGTTCAAAAATAAGAAGGTACATGTGCTTAGCCTCGACAGATTTTGCACTGAAACTAGCTACTATTCCACGTCACCCTGTCACATAATCAAATGACGTGTTTCCACTCCATGGTACCGGCTCTACTCTACTCGACTCTACGCGGCTCTTTTGCATTTCCATTACGAAAAAGTACCTGGAATCTGGGACCTGATGCTAGTTTTTTACAGGGTTCCAACACCTTTTTCATGAACAAATTCAAGCACCTTCAAGCACCAGATTTTCCATTTTTCCAGCACCTTTAAATAGGTAGCCTATTAGTTACCATGCAACACCAATGGTCAACCAGTATGTTTTGCTTTGTACCAGCCCCAGGAAGACAAAATACAGACGACACTCATGATTTACTGGAATCTAATGTAAAAATCCGCCTACATGTTTCAGCCAGCAAGTTGTTAATTTTATATGTATGGCTGAGTGTGGGATCTCCATGCTGAAGATCACATTATCTGTCTATTTAAGTGTGAAGCTACGTGTTGGAATAAAGTGTGAACTGGTGAAGGACTGACATGTCACCAAGTGAGTATGATAACTGAGTTCTGCGTGTAAAGGCATTGGATCAAGCGCATAGCTGCTTAGGAAACATTTTTGTTTTCTCTTGGTTTATTGAGATAGACATCACACAAATTTCAAGCATTTTCACAACCTTGAAAACACTGAATGGAAATTCAAGCATTTTCAAGGAATTCAAGCACCCGTGGGAACCCTGTTTTTAGTACCGCCTCAGTCGAGGTTCCAAAATGTTGGGACCGACACCAAAACGTGACGTCACGACACCGCAGACACCGATTGGTCAGACAGTTTTCTCTGTGACCCGTGATTTACAAAAATCAGATATGGTATGCGATAGTGAATAGTGATCCATAAATCCACATGATGACAGAACAGAACTACACCATAGACGGTCACGTAGATTCAGTCTTTGGTGGTGGACGTAAAAATTCAGATGAGAAAATATGCAACGAGCGAGTTTTCAGCGACTCTGAGCAGACGACATGGAAGTAACGCTCCGTGTCGGAGTAACGAGTCGAGCTGAGACGAGCTGGTTCCATGTAAGTGGAAAAGCACCACAGGAATACTGAGTAGAGTAGAACCGGTACCATGGAGTGGAAAAGGGTCAAAACAGCGGAACACGTTCATGTTCATCCTTTAGCAGTCTCCATCTCTGTATCTGTATCATCACTGTACCTTATTTGTTTTCTATCATTTGCTGTGAGTCTGCATGTTATTCTGTCCTGTTATTTATGCTTCCGCTGTGTATAACTCATTCATATCTACTCTTCCTGTGCTTGATGTATATAATTGACTGAGATTTTACATCTATCATATCAAAGTAAATTGTTGTTTTGGTTCTCAGTCCCATTGTAACACCGACTGTACTGTCTATAATGACACCCCCGGCCGGCTGGTGAATTACAAATGTTGGTAAAACTAAGTCGTAGACGAAGGCCACACAAAGATGGAAACACAAAAACAAAACAAAACAAATGGGAACGTGTGTTTGTGTCTGTGTAATTTGTGAATCGTTATTCAGGATGTTTCTCTTTACACCAGTTGCCAGGAATTTTAATGAAAAGCCTCTTGCCAGCGTTCGCTTCAGTGCGCGCTAATCTCATCTGGGACATAATTATTAAACTCAAAAAAAGACTCACTATGGCTAACTTTATTGTACGCTTTAATTAACGTCAATTTCTATTGTCCACTGAGGGTAAATACTAAAAAGATTCCTTGGACTGTTTGTATTGCCATTCTTATGGAGAGTGAAGCGCATAGTCTGTAATGCACTTGTTAATCAGCAGCACTTCCCACTCACCTTGTGCTGCAGTGTTGCCAACCGTGATCCACTCCAGGGACACCGAGTATCCACTTCCTTTTGTCTCCTGTGGGTCCTTCTGGATGCGGAGAAGCAGCACCTCGATGGTGTGGACTCCAGCGTCAACATGTGAGACACTGTGGAGGATGATGAACGGCTCCCCCGTGTCTTCACTGAACAGCGACTATTGCCAGAAAATCATAAAGTAATATTAAATCAGACAATAAGACAAACCTGTACATTGATAATCTGTGGTAATAACAATAACGTATGTTCTTATCTGAATACATTCTATATAATAACCTACTACTGGATGATGATGATATAGAGCTTTGACATAACGAGGATTACGCTGTCAGGGCAGCACGGGTATATCCTTG
>JAPSES010074812.1:0-10180 GCA_029822895.1 Maxillicosta whitleyi
TAAATATGCCCGGATGTGTCTATAAAGAGGAGGATAAAAGGCAACGTCTTTTAACTTTGTAGAAATGCGATTTATTAGCCGGCGGCTCCACTCCAGACAAGGTGGACGCGCTTGCGCACTCCGTTGCTAAGGGCCCGCATAACCTCTGTTGCTAAGGGCCCACCCGTGCGGCATCTATCTATGAATGGGACTTTGGGGTGAGTGTGTGTGAAGACAGAAAAAATCATGTGTCACACGGCGAAAGCACGCAAGTTGGCAGCTCTGCGTGAGAGCGTGTGAAGATGCCCAAAAGAGTGTGTCTCACTCTCAGTGCATGAGAGTTGGTAGCCCTGAACAACCACAGTGTAGCCCATTAATTATTTAACAATTGGTAATAATGTACATGCAATGAATAGACTTACTAATGCAATAGAAAAAAGTCGTCTCATTCAAAGCACTAAATGCTGTGATGTTTTTTTTAAATATATATATATATGAAAGTATTCACATAAAATATGCTTTGCTTTAGAATTTTAATGCATCCCAGGCTTTAATGCATCGGAACGCATTGCTGAATCAAACCGAATCGAATCCTGACCCTCAGAATCGAATCGAATCCTGACCCTCAGAATCGGAATCAAATCGAATCGTTAGGGCAGTGCCGATCCACACCTCTAATGTAGAGTAGAGTCGAGTAGAGTAGAGCCGGTACCATGCAGTGGAAAAGCGATGTTAGTCTGTATTAGGTTTATGTTCAAGTGTGATTGGGTTCATATTAAAATTGCATATTGTGAGCAAAGAAAAACCGAAGCCATATTCCTTGTATGTGTTCACATACTTGGCCAATAAAGCTGATTCTGATTCTGCAGCCTATCCCAGCCACCCATGGGCGAAGGCGGGTACATCGTGGATAAGTCACCAGTTCAAGGGCTGATGTATCGAGCAATGACAGGGGAGGCAGTGCATTAAATAAATATTAATATTTTCCACTGATCTGTGATAAAGATGCATTTTCAATATGACTCTACATGTTTTTGACATTTTATTAAGTACAAATTGCCAAATTTGAATATTTTGTGATCAAATACAGGGCAGAAATGCCAAGTGAGGCACTGGAGAGCTGTGCCTCATAACTGACTGCACAGTTCAATACAAACTGGGTCACATGACACGTGCTCATTTCTGTTTCTCAGCATATCATCAATAGGGATTGTACAGCAATATTTGTTATGTAGCATGACTCTGTACAGTCTGTGTAATGTGTTTAATGTTCGTGTGAGGGAATAGTTCCCGCTGATCATACAATAAAGTGCAGAGAAAAGTCAGCAGGTGAGACAGGCAGTACTCTGCCTCACCTCAAGGGGGCGTACGTGAACTGACATGCGTTCTAGCTGCTGGTGCTGATGGGTTATGAAGCGTTACCAGTTACATTCTGTTGGATGAATAGTGACATTAAATGCTCTTTTCAGTTCTTACAATTGTAAATCTGACTGAAGAAAAGTCAGTGCCTCACCATAAACCTCACCGCACAAGACTGTTTGGTAGGTTGACCAATCACCGGATCAGCTCATGTCTTGGTGGGAGAAAGCCAGAGTATACAGAGCGGATTATGAGATGTAAAAAAGAAGGGGAAAAAAAGGACAAATGGGATAATGTCTGCTCATACATTCTATGAACAAAAGTAGTTTGACATGTTGAATTTAGGTGTTTCTTTTCTAACAGGGGTCTGGGTTATGACAGATGACCTGCTCTACCTCCTGAGAACCCCCACCCCCCCAACGTTAACATCACACATTAGAATGAACAGGATGTTATGAGCTGTAGCCATGATGTGTCCCAACATTTTTGTCCATATAGTTCACCAACATCATTTAAAGGGCTCATATTTATCTAAACCCACTTTTATTCATCTTTGGTTCATTTATTTGTGTATTTGGACCTTAATGTTTATAAAGTTTGAATCTGAACCCTCCAGGTGCTGCAAAACTATCTTTATATTGATTTTTGGCACAAATCAAGTGGATTCTACAGCCTGTTTTAATGCTTAATTTGTTGCATGCATAACTAGTTAAGTCACTTCATTTGCACATTTAAGGTCAAGACTTCAGATGAACATTTCTACAAATATGATATAATTGTTTATCAGCAGCAGCTGTTTTAGTAAAAACTGAAAATATGTCCAAACTTGGAGCCAATTACCTAAAATATTCAGCTGTTGACAAGTATTAACGAACTCACGTGGCTGAACACGACACCTGCCAACAACCTGGAGGGGGCGGGGCCTGAAGTGGTCATTTGCATTTAAAGGGCCAGCGCTCAAAACAACCTTTCTGGTGTCATTACTCAGAAATAGGGTTAAAAATGGACGTGTGGAGTTGAATTAATGAAGAATTCAGACCCAAGCAGAACATTTACAGTTTATGTAGACCACAAGGAAATGTTTGAAAATATATAATTCCATTTTAAAGAAAAGCAAAATATAACTCCTCCAAGTTTAATTAAATTAAATAAAACGAATCTTTCTTCTTCAGTGAGAAGTGAAGAAAACAGATGGTTAGTTTTGGTAGAAAATTATTATTTACAATTAGAGCATGGAAGATATTTTTAAAATGTAGAGGTAGAACATTCAAGTCATAGTCATGGATTAAAACAAACAAACAAACAAACAAACAAAAAACTAGTAAAAACCACCTATGTTGCATTTTGGAAGCAACAGTTTAAACAAAACTAACCAATGTGATGACATTTATTACATTATAAAACTATATTATAACATTTATCATGATTGTTTTGTAACCCTGACCTGAATTCAACGTGTCCCAGTACTTTCTGTATTTCCATGGGAACTTTTTATGTTGCCTATGGTACAGAACATTACAAACCATGAAGTCACAGTTGGAAATATAACAAGACGATAAAATTGAAATGGCATAATGACTGCAGTGTCATAACAGATTTTACTGCTGAAAAGACGATATATGAATATACTGGTGAAACAAATAACAACACTGATACAGCGTTTGAGTCAGGGGATATGCACAATAGTGTGTCTCATATCTGACAGTTATGTATAACTTATTTCTTTCTGTCGGATAAAAGAAATCATAAAATACTTTCTTTTCGATATCATGATGACACCTTGAAGTTTCAATAAAAGCTGGTTTTATTGAAAATATAGTCAAGCTTTATGACTTTTGTCTTTGCTATTCTTTACAACTGGACAAGGAATTGATGTATGGAGGCTGTTTTGTTTTATTGAAGAAAAAACTGTTTATAGTCAGTTTATATGATGACGCCTGTGGCATCATAATTGTTATGGTTTTCGATTGAATGCGAGTGGGACAGAACGTCTGTCTGGCAGATATTTATCTCCTGTTTCGGACATTTTATTAGTCGGTATGAGGTCAAGCTAGTGAGACCTTCACAGTCTGGTACTGGCCTTTTATGAACGGTCAGATATCCAGTCAGTGGCAGCATCATCTACTGGACCACCAAGGTAATATATTTTGTCATTTTTATGTGTTTATCAGACCATCAAACTAGAGAAATCGTTCGATGTGGTGCAGAATCAGCAAGAGTGAAAACTGCCTTACTCTGCGTTGAGGGGTTTCAAACCAACCACAACAGAAGATGAAGCCAAGAAGGAATTCAATCCAAGTCCACCTGACGCTGTTACACACTGTTGTGGAGAAGAGATGCAACTTTTACCAGCTTCCAGTAAAGCAGTAGAGTCACAGCGGTCTCTGAGCATCTATAATGTATCTATAATTACATCTGTCAGTCACATATTTAACCTCCCTGTCTGAGAAACATCTGTGTTGAGCTAAAATCTAACGTCAGCACATAAAGGTAAGCTTCTTGTTTTGTGTCAGGCCACATGAATGAGTTTGCTGAATGTTTATTAGACAATTTTTTACAAAACTATCAAACACTGCAGCCACAAAGCCAGACATAAGCCTTAGATGTTACTTATAATCATTATTTTCCACCTAAGTTTTTGATTGTATACATGGTCTGGTTTACATTATTAGTATAAAAATGTGCTACCATTGTTTGTGTTAAAAGAATCAGAGAAAGAGAGAGACACATATTACAGTTTTATTCCATTGTTCTTCTTTCATTAGGTGAATTTCCATAAATGTACTTTATATGAAACATTGGAAAACATTTATGGAAGAAAAAAAAAAAAAAAGAAATTACTTAATTTCACATGGAAGTCTTTTTTTTTTCCTCATTTGAGGTAGTTCTTACCAAAGAATAGTCAATAAAAGAATAATTTAAATAATTATGAATAATTATAGTTGATATAGTGACCATATAAGTCAAGTAACAAGTTTAATATTTACCATAATGCAACAAACAGCTAAAGTGTGAAAATATAGAACAGCAACAGACAGTGTGGGCTAATGAGTTTGTTTGTTTTTCTGCTCTGTTTATTTACAGCCATGTGCAACATACACCTAATTTACACTGCACTGCTGTTACAGGAATAGTTCACCTTTATTCCTGAATGAAATCAGTGTAAATGAAGAGATGGATCATTTGGTCCCACCTCTGTAACGCCTCTGGAGGTAGTAACAGAGCCCTGATAAAGGTGGAATCATGATTCCAAAACACCTCTCATTCTGCAACCAAGGTATGCTGTTTTCATGACATATTGTGTGTGTGACCCCCACGCTGGGGGGGGGAATTAGAAATGAACCTGAGTTGTGTACATTAAACAAAAATATAAACATGACCAGAAAAATGTTGAACTAGAGACGCGAGCTCCTGTCACTTCAGGCGCAGGACTCCATCCATGCTAACATTTGTGGAACAGTGAAAGATGGTCCGACTCTGGAGAGGTTAGTAATACTGCTGTGCTCAAGGTATTTCCGACGTGCAAGTTATACATTGCATCACTGCCCCTTTGATTCTGGAACACAGGTCTGCTGTGTAAAAGTCCAACCTGTCTCACCTCTGCTACTCCTTTGACTTGGCTGTGGAAATAAGTCAGTGGTAGAAAAAAGGTGGGATCACCATCTTGCCTTTTTTTTGGGAATCTGTGTGTAAAACTGGCTGTAGTTACAGAACCACATGCTTGTGTCACCATGCAGCCTAGATTACTCGCTCCAAACCAGTTTGCAGAAACACGTCACATTTTTCCCCCGGATAAGCTGCGGAGGAAGGAAGGAAGGAAGTTTGGATGGATGGATGGATGGACTTTCCTAAAGTTTGACATTTCATGGAAACTCAGCTACATTCTTCCACTTCAGACACTGTTAAATACCAAGTATTAATATCACATATATGTAAACTTATTTCTTCGATTAAATAATTTCTCATTTAAAATGTTAAATATACACATAATTCAGTCTCTATAATAATAATGATAATAGCTTTCCAGTGGTCAAACTACAGTAATATTCCAGCGATAATACATTTTTTTTCTGAGTTATATTAATTCTTAGATGCTTTGGAGCTAAAAAAATAAATAAATAAAAACAAACAAAAAGAAGCTCCCTTACTCTATGTTTAATGTAAGGAAAGTACCAAATGATAATCACGCCAGACTCCTTTCCCTCATATGAGTTTTTCTTCGTCTTTCTTCTCACACCATCTCCCTCCCCCACTACATCTCCGATCTCCGCCTCTTGCATTCTCTGTCTATATCTTGTTAATTTCAGCGACATGAAAGGTTTCCTGCAGAACAAAGTCACTCTTTTGTTTCCTGACATCAAAGGTTCAAAATCTCTTTTAAAGCCGTCTGATGACCGACTTTTAAAGGAGAGGGAAAGGTGGGTCCTGTTCATCTGAACAGATTGGAGAGTTGACACACAGAATAGATCTGAAACAATGCTCCCTCCACTCTCCACCTCCTTTCCTCTTCATTTTCACCTCCTTACGTTATGAGGAGATGGGTAATGTCAACTTTAAATTAACTGGAGAAGCAAACAGAAAAGAAGACATACAGATGGGCCTAGATAAAAGAGCACTGCTAATGTCATGATGTATTTCCTTCACCACTGCTTCAGCTAAAATTTAAGGCTTTCCTGAAAATTACTGCAAAGACTGGAGGTTATATTATTATTCTGACTCTGCTTTTGTGTGTGTGTGTGTGTGTGTGTGTGTGTGTGTGTGTGTGTGTGTGTGTGTTTGGCAGAACAGATTTTAAAGTTCTCTCCAAAGCTTTACTCCACTTAAGACTCACTGTAAAACTGAAAAACATACACATGCCTTTGTTCATTTACATGGCATTATACATTAAATTAATAGAAATTTAGTTTTTAAATTAAAAAAAAAACTTAAAAATTCAAACGCTAGCTCCAGGCTAACTCGAATGGGAAATTCCATAGACATGCTAACAATTAGCATTTACAAATTAACTTAAGATTTACAATGTCCCTTTATCCAACAACAAAGCTTCACATCAGAAATAATTTTAGTATACATTCATACAATAACTAAACATAAAAACACTCACAGGTAAATATTTTCCTGGACATACTGAGAACACATGTGTTCAGTTATTTTTCACAGAAAGAACAAATGTTACTGCAACTTATTCTGACCACTAGAGGACTCCTTTTGCTTGTTTTTAACAACAGAACTTCACAATTATTTACCATACGTTCACAACAGGCAGTGCTAAAAATGTTCAGTCCCTTGACTTCTTATTAACGGTTAAGGCTGCTTGTGAAACCTGTTTTGTTTCCACTGTGGGGAAATCTTTTTCTCAGAACAAATCAAAAGTGTTTCGTGTCACTTTTACTGTACTAACGGACAGGCTGATCTGTCAAACAGCCCAAAATAAACAACGATGTTAGGTGGAGGAGCTCACAGACAGTCTGAAAAATACTAACCTTCTGTGAAATATATGTTTGACCACTTTGAAACTGTGCTGATCTGTGTGTATGACTGAATAACACGGTATAGCCTATAATACTATTTTACTTTTTTTTTTAACACATAAAAACCCAGTGCTTCTTTTGTGTCAGTTCCCAAATGAATACTTCTCTATAATCTTTCTTAAGTGATTTCTCACCATTTCTTGTAATATGGTCCTCTTTATTCAACATTTCTTTCCAGTGAAAATCTATTTTCTGACATTCAATTCAGTCTTCATGTAGATGTTCATAAAAGCACAGACTAAATTCATTATTATATCAGAAACAGTGAAATCCAAAGAAAAAATGACTTCTTCAGCAAAATCTATCATTAACTGAACATAAACCCAGTGTGTCCATCCACTGTCATTGATCCGACTCCATGGGTTTTACTGGTGAATTAATGCTGTAGACGATGACAGTGTTTCCATGGCAACTACGGAGCCCCTGAATGTCAAAATGGGTCACATCTGATGACCATGAAAAGCCTGTATTCTATTTGTGTAAATTGGAAATACTGATTTCACTTCTAAATGTTTTCAGAGGTTATGAGGTTCAGCAGTGACAGACATCCTCTGCTCTTGTAAAGTAACGGCTGGTGAAAATATTTGGGCGCTCACTGTGTGTTACGCTTATATATGTCTGGCTCCAGTCATTTTATTATCACAACTGTGTCTGGTTGAATAACTGCCTGCAATTAAAAAGTTGGCTCCTTTGTTTAACAACCTCTTGAACATTCATATTAGAATTGTTTTCATTAACTGGTCATTAATCATAAGGCTTTAGGCAGACAGTGAACCAGTGTGTGTGTGTGTGTGTGTGTGTGTGTGTGTAGGATGTCAAAAAACATAACCCCCCTATGACAAGCTGCAATTTATAGCAATAAATACTGACAGAAACACACAGCTTAGTTGACCTTGTTCTTATCAGTGTTCACTCACGTTTGCCTTTACTGTCGACATAAAGAAGCTTTTAGGGTTCATCAACATGTAGTGAAGAGCCATCTGTCTGTCAGTGAGGGTTGTCAGATGGGATCTTTATTCACCTGTATTTTACAGTTTCTAATCTTTATAAATGAAGACCAAAGATCATACAGAAAATCCACTTATACACAACATCCATAGGCAGCCTGGGGGAAGGGGGGGTTTGGTCCCTCTATGGTTACGTTCAGACAGCAGGTCTTAATGCACAATTGAAATCCAATTTTTTTGTGTGTGTGCTCGTTCATATGACACATTAAATGCCACTTCTATCAGTTTTGAGTATGAACTGAACGCAGGGTTATAGCCAGCGCAAAGTACCGTCACGGCCCGTTACGTCAACAGGCTTTTATTGCTTTAAGGCCTTAACACATAAGGGCCATGAACAACTGAAGGGACGGCTCTAGTCCAGTAGGGCATAGTAGTAACAGGTTGAGTACAGACGTCGGCATCTTTTGTGTATTTTATTTATTTTTATGTATTATAATTCCATGTTCTAGGCATTCAGAAGTACCAGAGTGCTTGGGCGTACGCTCCCATGCAGAAAAAGACACAGACTTTCAAAGGATTCATTACGTGTGGGGCTCTAAAACCAGTATCCCAATACCCTTGGATTAGGGTCCCATATCCTACAGTAAAGAAGAACCACACCTCCATCTTGAGAAGATCAAAGCACGAACTCAGATGGATTCTGTGATATTTTTTTTTATAAAGATCTAGTTTGGTAAAGATACAATCTTAACCCTTTCATGTATGATGTCCACATAGATTAAGCTCATTTTCCAAAGGGTCATAAAGGCAATATTGTTCAAACCACATGGGGGTAGGCTCTATATGGGCGGCTGTAGAGCGAGCTGTCCAATAGCCAAAGGGTTGGCGGTTCAAATCCTGGCTCCTACTGTACTGTGTACTGTGTCTTGCTCCTCCTGAACAAGACAATGGACCCTAAATTGCTCCCAGTAGGTCTGGCATGGTACATTAGCATAGTAGCCGCCTAACGGTGTATGAGTGGTACTCAAAGTGCTTTACAAAGCCTCACATTCAACTATGCAAAGCGTAGATATAGCACTGTCTATTTTAACATACGATAGACCCTCTACAATACAATGAAAAAAAGTATCATCTTAGTTGTAGAATTTATACGGCTCTGTGATCTTATAAAGTTAACCTCCAAAGACCCAGTTATGGGTTTTCTGTCCACAAGAGTTTTACAACTTTATACAAAAAAAACCCCAAAACAAAACAAAAACTGTCCAACACAAAGGACATTCCATAAAAAAATACACAAATGCATCTGAAAAAACTGTTGCATCATGGTGTTTCTGATGTAGGCGATTATTTAATTTTAAAAAGCCAAAATGTATACTTTCTTGGATCTCAGGAGGTCAAATATCTTCTTCGGAAATCCATATTAAGGAAAAAAAAAACAAAAAACTGCATTTCTACCTAATTTTGACTCTTAAAATGAATCTTAAAAAATCTGGATACTTTTTTTTTTTTCATAATTCATGTATGTGCCATGTGTGGGAGACCATGTCCTCAACGGTATCCAGATAAAACTAAGTGTGCGATTATTTCATACTTCTTCAATTTGCACATCATTTCTTTATCTCATTGTTCTTTATCTTTATCATCATATTTTCGTCACTTTTTTGGTGGGAACCGTTGTTGTGAACTATGTCAAATAAATGACTACATCCAGAGTTCAAAATTGCCCTAAGTGACAATAAACTTTGCTGCAGGAATCCCAGTAATTGTGCCCTGTGTGACAACTAAAGTCTCAGAGCGTCTGTGTGTGTGTGTGTGTGTGTGTGTGTGTGTGTGTGTGTGTGTGTGTGTGTGTGTGTGTATACAGTTCTCAGTATTTGAGATGTTTTTAACTAGCTAATTTGGTACCTACAGTTGAGGAATAGTCCCATCTCCACATTAAATATTTCAGCAAGTTGATAGGACCAATACTTTAGGAGATATTAGTGATTTTAGAATACAATAACTTTTCAATTACGTTGCCCATGACAGTTGATTGAACTGCAGTATGAAGGGAAATGAGGGTAAAAACAGGAACAATGCATTTACTAAGTTCCGGCTCTAAAAATTGGTATTGAAGTACCCCCCCCCCCCCCCATGTCATAGAGAAGTTGACTAGATAAGATATTTCTTCATTTGTCACGCAGGGGAAAATCCACTTTGATATCAAATAACTTGCCTATTGCATATTTAATCAAATTTAGTCATAATTACCTCCACCAAGGAGGTAATGTTTTTTTGCCAGGGTTTTTTTGTTAGTTAGCAAGATAACTCAAAAAGTTATGAATGGATTTTAATGAAATTTTCAGGAAATGTTCGCTCTGAGAC
>JAPSES010074813.1:0-10180 GCA_029822895.1 Maxillicosta whitleyi
CTCCCTGCCTCAGCTCTGGAGGGTTCATTAACCGATACACACACGCACACATATAGAAACACAAAAACATACACACACGAGCAGACATAAAGTGACCCCTGCAAAGAATTGATTCACTTATATACCCCCCCACACCTCATGCCTGTTTATTTGTTTTCCATCCCATTAGTTTAGCAGTTTCTCAGGACTCCTATCCTTTTTTTTAGTGTCTGTCTTAACGTTACACACTGCTGCCTTGACAGTTTCACGTGAAAGAAGAGATACGCCAATAACATGTCTATAAAATGAAGAGCATGAAGAATTACCCAGAGAAAGTTTTTAAAGTTGCAGGAAGAGAAAAGTGGTGGCAAAGAAAATAGATTTTTCACACTATTATGATTTTATCTTTTCAATTTGTTTCCAACATGGTCGGTATATGTTTATTTATTTATTTCAAACACTAAAATAAGTCAGTATTTCTGAACCTTTAAAAGCATCAGTTACAGCTACATTACATGTGAAACGTGGCAGGATTCTAAACCCCGACTGATGCGAAGACGTGTTTGTTAAAGTCTGAAATATCACAACTTTAGAATAATTTGTGCGACAATATTAGCCATAGTTTCAGTTTATTGTAAGATGTTTTTGTAAATATTTAATATGGGGGAATATGGTTATAAAATGTCCTTAGATCCACAACAGAAGAAATATTTCTAATGGTAAAATAAACACAGACTGAGGCTGCAAGGATAAAAAGCCAAATAAATGGACAATATTTATGCCAAATCATTAGTGTTACTCTAACCAACTTTCTTTTGTACTTATTTATGCTCTCGTTTGTCTATTCTTTCAGTTTTTTTGTTTTTGGTTACTGTTAAAATTCTACATAAAACTCAAAGATTTAAGTTACAACAACAAAAATAATAGAATTATTGACAAAACTGATCTAAAATATTTTTTTTAAAGGGGTTATATTTAATAAACCCACTTTTATTATTAGTCTGTGCTTCATTTATTTGTGTTTTTGGACCATAATAGTTCACACAGTGTGAATTTGAACCCTCCAGCTGCTGCAAAACTATCTTTTATATTAATATTAGCAAAAATCAAGTGAATTTCTACAACCTGTTTTAATTCCTTTAATTCAATACAGTTTAATAATTAAGGTAAAGTGCATTTTTTCCAGCTTGTCACTTGTGTTAGATATGATGCATTTAGATGGTCTCTATAATTAATTTGAAGATAATGTCGTCTTCTGCGTCACTGCTTCACCACTGAAACACATGTAGTTTGGTTATAGTTCATTGTTTTTATTTTCAAATAAGGACTGAATGAATGATTTTGTTGGATTAAGTCACTTTAGCTTCAATTGTTTTGAACATCTTACACGGTTGATAAATTAAACATAGGAAAATGTCTGATTTCGGTGTAAAAAACAGAGGTAAATTAACAAATGGTAATAGATTCCATAGGAAAATTTAAATGGAGAGAAAAAAAATAATCATTTAGAAGTCGCCACAAAAATAGTTCTAGGTATTTAAGGGTTAAAATGTTCCGCAGTTTATAGAGATGTGGACTTAATCAAAGCAACTAGTGAAAACAGGCAATAAAAACCAACCTGTGCACAGTCCAAGTTTTACGAGGTGTCACAGACAACAATAAAACAACAATGTCCTGTAAATAATTTCTGTAAAATCAGTGTAAGGAGCTAATTTCAATTTTAACAATAATAAAATCTAAATACAATGCAATAAAATGCACATATGGAATGAACATCCCATAGTGACTATAATGCTAGCATTAGGTTAAAATGCAGAATTTGACCTCTGCCAGTTATCTTCCACAATTTACAAGTTGTCGTCGAAGATGTTCTGTAATTTATCACAACAGATTCACCAACGCCGCGGTACGTGTTCAGTGTTTAACTCTGGAATTTTGTCGTATGGAAACATTATTTTTGTCTGGAATGCCCATCACATTCCAGACTGGGACAGAATGCATCACCAACGATTGGAAAAACATAACTATGGTGCTTGATTTATGGCGTATGTCTCAGTAGGTAGTATGGTTGTCCAATAACCGAAGGGTTGGTGGTTCAAATCCCACCCTATCCTAGTCAGTAGGTTGTGCCCTTGGGCAAAACGCCTCACCCTCGTTACCTCCAGGGCCACAAACACTGGTGTATGAATGTTTGGGGCTTCTGTCAGCGCAGGGCAGCTGTGGCTACAAATGTAGTGTACCACCACCAGAGGGCGAATGTGAGAGCGAATGAATAATAAAGTGACTTAAAAAGAGCTATAAAAATGTAATCCATTATTAACATATTTATTAGACCAACTGTCATGAAAACAAGAAAACATAAATAACTTTGTAGTTTTATCAAAAACTTGTTTTAAATTTAAAAATTTCATTCTTGCTCATTAATAAAACGACCAATTGGAAAAAGCAAAATAGTCCTTATTGACAAATAATGACCATAAATGTCCATATTTAGTGTTTAGTAGGTTACATTCTTGTTCCCATTGTTTTAATGTAGTTTTTTTTTTTTTTTTACCACAGTATCTTTATTGATTTTGTATAAATATTTAATATAATCAGCAGTGTGTCAACATTTAACTAGCAAAACATTTGTTGAAGTATTATATACATTTTTATATAAATGCTGTGTAGTTTTACACAGGAATGAAAGATAAGAACTCATATAAAAAAATAGTCATTTGTTGCTGCATTTCCCTTTGTATATTTGAAAATATTAAACTGTAAAATTCATGGATCAAACAATAGTTCTATTACATCATTAAAGATATGGTTTTGATAAAACGATCTTCCATATACTGGTGAAGTAACCATTATAGAAACATAAACAGATATTTAGGTAAAACAGAAATACTGTTAAATTATGGAAAACACCTGATACTGGGTGGAAGAATACGTTTGTTAAACACAGAACATTAATTTAGTTTTGTTTATTATTATTTTATGAGTGTTCGCCCTGTAAAGGGTTAACCACAAGGGGGGGGGGGGGAACCCAAAGAAACAAACACAAATCTAGTCACACTGGTTATGTATAGGAGGAAAAAATCAAGTTCTATTTTTCCGGTTGTGAAAGCTGTAATTATTCTTTTGTGTCACTATTGTCGACGGTTTCACTCCTTTTTTTTTCTTCTTGATTTGAAGTGGAAACATCTAAACAGTCACCTGAGTATAATGCTTCCATCAGAGTTTATTTGCAAAAGGTGCTTACATCAGGCAATGAGTGCAATAATGCTTCATCAAAAAGGCAGAAACCACATCAAACGAGCTTAACAACTTTTTCGGCGAAATCAAATCAAACGCTGCCATTTTCATCAACCAGTTCTACTTCTGTGCATGAAAATGCAATCATGGAAACACAGCTACTGTAATGAGATATTGATTGATGTTGTGACTGGAGGAAAGTTGCCTTTTGGGGAATAATCACAGATTAAAATAAATAAATTAAAAAGCACTTAAATTGTTCTGTATATATGAGTGACATTAGGTCAAATTTAGCATTTTTAAAAAAAAATATTTAACTATATCCTGGTTTTAGGACAGTCAAGTCGGTTCTTTTTGCACATATTTGGTCATACCTTCATGTGGTTAATATTTGTGATGCATGGTTTCACTGCAGAATGACAAAAAAAACACACAAAAAACACACACACAATATGAGAAAAGGCAACAGCAAAGGCTTATTATGTGAAGTGAGATTCTGTCCAACATCACACCCAAGGCTATGTTCACATAACAAGCCTTCATGCTCAAATCCTACTTTTTTTTTTTTTTTGCAGTTGCTCACATTCTAATTTAAAGGAATCTTGTTGTCAGACTCATGTGTAACCAGTTAGCCTGTTAGCCTCGTTAGCATAACCGCCATATTTTGTCATAGTTTTGGACAAACTGGGATATCTCCGGAACTTTACCCTGTCGACGCTGCTGCTTGAGTTTACATTATTGACTATGATCTGAAAAAAAAATAAGACTCAGTCAGTTATTCTCTGAGGCTGATGGTACGGATGGTATCGGCCAGTTCGTCAACTTAAACGCAGAATTTCCGTCGTGAAAGTCAAATGACGAGTCACACACGGAGGTGAAATGGGTCTGAAAATGGTTCCATTTTCATGAAGTGACGTTGTATCTTATATAAAACAGTGCGATCCAGCTGTTCGTGGTTATGTGTTTGTGCTTTTATTCTGTATTTGAAGGTTTTTATGTTCGTGCTACAGCGAGACGAACGCTGCCTCTGGGTACAAATACACAAACCTTCAGACCTTAAACCTGTTCTTTTGTATCGCTGTACCTCTTGGATAAATCTCCCTGAAAAAAGCGATATTTTTTATATATCTCTAAGGCAGGGTTTTCAAACATGCAGCCGAAGGGTCCAAACCGGCCGCGGGATGAATTAGTGAAATACAAAAATTACACTGAAGATATTAAAAAAATCAAAAATGTTAAAATAATTTAAGGTCAGACCAATAAAACACTTTCGTAATAAACTATAAATAATGAAAAGCACTATTTTTTTTTCTCTTTTTTTGTGTAAAAAAAGTTAAATTACACAAAAATGTTTACATTTATAGATTAGCCTTTTACAAAAAAATATGAACAACCAGGAATGTCTAAAGAGAAATCATTTTAATTTTACCAATATTATATCTGTTATTAAATATTTGTGTTCAAAATATCGAAACGGGAATATATCGTCGCAGGCTTCTTCATGATACATGTATCGATACGAAGGCGTCAGTATCGATATTTCACATACAACAAATTTAGTTTAGTTAAATTTAGTTTATTAAGTTTGTGAAACAGCATCTGACTTTGCATGTTTTAAGTTTATTAAAGCCATCTTTATTTGTGCACTACAGCCAAGTTCTTAATGCAGTGTTTTACATGAACTACAGTCGGGGGGGCAGCAAACTTATTTTAGTTCAGGGGCCACATTCAGCTAAAACTAATCTGAAGAATGCCCAACCAGTAAAATAATAACATAATAATATACAAATAATGTCAATTCCAAAAGCTTCTGTTTGTTTTAGAGCAAAAAAATGTATATTTACATTATGAAAAGCTTTTACATCTGCAAAGTGTCTTTTAAAACAATATGAATAAAATGAACAAAGTGGAAAAATCTGTGTAATTTTAACAATATTTTGTCTCAGTTTTTTCATTTTCACATTATAACGTACAGATCACAGCAGATCTACAAACGCACAAAACATTCAATAACAGGTGAATATTGGTAAAATTGCAGTTAGTTCTCTTAAGACATAGAGAAATTATACTTTGTTTTAACGTAAATACATGAAAATATTTACGTTTACAAAGAGAAAAAACTGAAGTTGTCATTATTTTTTATGTTCTTATGACTGTATTTTACTGGTTCTACCCAATTTCAGATTGAATTAGTGTGAATGTGGAACCTGAACTAAAAAGATTGTTCATTTCTTAGGGTAATTTTTCAACTGGACCCTTTAGCGGACCGGATTTGTACCACGGGCCATATGTTTGACCCCTGTGCTCTACAACAAAATAAAAAAAAAAAAACATAAATAACAATAACTGAAATATCAGGATGCATATCGCATTGAATACCATGTACTGGAATGCACATATATCACGATCATATGCATGGTATCGCGGGTTCGTTGGTAACACCCACCCCTACACCTCAGTATCCAGGACTCAAACTCGCTCAACACTTTTATTCGTGTTTGTTTTTGTACTAGAACCCATGTCAGTTGACAGACACTCGTGGCAGAATGTCCCGTTGTTCTGTGACTGAGGACATTTCCCTCATAATTGACAGGACACATTGACAGCTCATCACAGTAAATGAATATTGCATGGATGCATTTGTGTGGATTCTGTCCTCGCTATTTTAACAATTCTTAGAGAAGGCGATCACATACTTTATGAACCGGGGGGGTCAAACTCCTGTTGGTTCAGGGGCCACATCCAGCCTAATACGACCTGAAGTGGGCCAGATCATTAAAATAAAAACATAATAATATATAAATAATATCAGTTCCATATACAACTGAACTGATATCATTATAACATATTGTATTGTTATATTATATTATTATACATATATATCATATTATAACATTGAATATTGCCTGTAGGGACAGAAAATGGTCACCTCTGAAAATTTAGTACAGTTTTGAACAACGTTGTGCAATTAACGAAAACATCATCTGTGCATTTCCAAAAAAAAAATTCCCAACAATCCCATCTGTAAGTGGGAAAAATGTTTTCAATGTTGATTTCATACAAAATGAAAGCTTATAAATACATGAGAAGGATGTGAATATGTACATAAAACTTTCTCAAGCCATCACTGTATTAGTTAATATATACATTTCTGTATTTTTTTTGCATGTCACACCAAAGGACAAATTCACCATGCAGTGCATTATAAATGTAAAAAAAAATTTTAAAAAAAAAGTAAATTAGTAGTCTGTAGATGGTGACCACTTGTATTGTTTGGAAGAGCAGTTGTCACACTACATAAATCACGGTAAAGGGGAAAACTACCTCTTTTTTTGTTTTCTTTGGGCTTAAAATAGACGCTGTTCATTAGAATCTGCATGAGTTCAGGAGCTGCTCATGTGACTGGGTTTGTTGTGAAACGGTGCCGTCAGAGCGCGGGAGGTCAAAGACTCTGACGTGTCATTTCTGCCTCAGTGCTCACCTCTTGTTCAGCCGTGTACAACATCCACACCAGATAAGAATAACACTAACCGTTACTTTATCCTCCCTCGCTGGTTTTCATTTCTGCGCTCACCTACTAAACCGCACCCCCACATTTAGTCTGGGTCTCATTCTATTTCCTTTAATGTTCCTGTTTTGTTGAGTCATTCTATTTGGTTTCCGAGTTCAATATTGTTTGAGTTTCAGCGCAAGCATTTTTAAAGCAATTTGGAGAAATTACTTTAATGGTTGTTATGACCTGAAGGTGAAACGTGTTTAAAAATGACACGAGAGTCAAAGGGTTCCATGTTTTTGTTTTATTAGCTGCTTTTTGTTTTAGTTTTTGCCGTTTTTTTTGTTTTTGTTTTTGCTTTGTTACTGTATTTTCCAGACTATAAGTCACAGTTTCTTTTCCTAGTTCATCCGGGGGTGCGACTTTTATGGAACTGTTCTCCTTATTAAAATACACCTGTAGAGTAAAAGATATAACCGAGTTTTATCAGTTCCACTTTCCATAGCTGTAAAAATATGGCTCGAATTTGATGCTAAAAATGTAATTTAAATCTGCCCCATTTAAAAAGGCTATCTGTGAACTGATACTGAAAAATTACTTTTTATTATTTTATTTTATTATATTATTTTTATATATGTAATTTGCTTACTTTATTTTTCAGATTATAAGTCTCACTTTTTTACATAGTTTGTCTGGGGGTGTGGCTTATACTCTGGAGCGACTTTGTCTGGGGGTGCGGCTTATACTCTGGAGCGACTTATGTGTGAAATTATTAACGCATTATTATATCATTTCACGTTATTTTCACACTAAACCACCAGAGGGCGCTCTAGGTCTGTCTTGATCATTTCAACATTGGCGGTAACTGATGTAAGTGATGTAGAAGAGGAAGCCCCGCCCCTTCTACCTCTGGAGTGGGTGGAGTTGTCGTTAACCACTAAGCTACAATCCTATTTTTAAGTAATCTTCTCAAAATGTAATAACTTATTACATAATACGACAAAATTTATTACACAATGAAATGAAAAAGTTATTACATTTTGGACGTTTATTACAAGATGTACAGTTATTACAAAATGCGGCTCAACAGACGAGGCCGTGACCAGCGAACAACGCAGGGATTTAATAAAGCGGAATTCAGCAATTTGTTCCCATCGCCGTGAAATGAAAGAAAAACTGACAAATATGTGGGAAAGACAGCGAGCCGTGGGTGGAGTGAGAGGCGGTTAAAGTCACTTTCACTCGATTTAACCAGCGATTCCAACTGACCGTGAGCGTTCAAATAAATGAATGGCGTCGTCTTTCTTCATCGGAGCGAGTTTGAGGTCAGGTCACGTCTGCGTGAGCGTCAGGCTGCGGAATCATTTCACAGTTTTGTTGTGGGTAATGACGGCAGATGCTGACCCTGAAGTTCACATGGTTTGTTTCTAAACCTTATATGTCGCTAACATTTGAGCCTTTAAAGCCGAGGGTTTCACAGCGACCGTGAACCAGACGGAGCATCGTCTGTTTGATCCTTTTACCGCTGGGTTCATCTGCAACAACTCCAAAGAAAAGAAACAAACTGGCATGAAGTCAGTGGTGGAATGGAACAAAGTGTTTTTACTCTGTTACTGTATTTAAGTAGTTTGGTTTGTTTGTATTTGTACTTCAGTAAAAATAATAATACTTTTACTTCACTCCATTTTGTGGCAGTTATCTGTACTTTGTACTCCTTACATTTTGGAAATTGATGCCATTACTCATGACATTATATTAACATCTTTTCATCTAAATCTTTTTTCTTTTTTTTACTTTTTGTCTAAATCTTTTTTTACTTTTCGTCAAAAATGTTTTTTTTTTTTTTTACTATTTGTCTAATTTTTTTTTTGTCTAAATCTTTTTTACTTTTCGGCAATTTTTTTACTATTCGTCTAAATATTTTGGGTTTTTTTTGTTTTCGTCTAAATCTGTTTTACTTTTCATCTAAATCTTTTTTTTTTACTTTTCATCTAAATCTTTTGTTTTTTACTTTTCATCTAAATCTTTTGTTTTTTACTTTCCTCAAAATTTGTTTTTAACTTTTCGTCTAAATCGTTTTACTTTTCGTCTATTTTTTTTTTTTTTTTTTAATTTTCGTCTAAATCTTTTGTTGTTTTACTTTTCATCTAAATCTTCCATGAAAAATCATCAAAACATGGGTCTACCTCTACTAATGTCTGTTTAACTTATGAAATGAACTGACACAATAACAGGATACAAAGCAGTTGAATAATTTATATTCTCAGATCTTCTTCATATTGTATTGATTTCTCTCCTTTCTGATGAAAATAATAAAGAAGTTATGTATGAATAAATATGGAAATAATTAATAAAAAATATTCCACAAATTAACAAAAACTGAACAAAACAATCAAAAAACAATAAAAAGCAAAAAAAAGCTTAAAAGCAGAAATATTAATATAAATATTTTCCTTATATACTTTTATGTATAATTAATATATAAAAGGAGTCAGTCCACATATTTAAAGTGCAAAAAATAAGAGTTATTGAATGATTTGTGCTTAACTGCTGTAATAATAGGAATGATGATGAATAGAAACCAATTCATATCTTCAGAAAAGCTGATATCGCTTTCATAATGAATAATTCTGTTATTTCTGACCACGGTGGAAGTGGAAAATGGGAGCTCCCAAAAAGTTAATGAGCCTCCAAATGATGTCAGATCATACTGATCCGTTCAATAATGATGAAAGGAAATAGAAATGACTATATTTGTGATAGTGAATGTTCTATGGGCTGATTTGAGCAGCAATTTAGCAAATTATACCTCTACTTAAACTACGATATAATTTGATATTTTTAATTGTTTTGGACAATTATAGGTTCAGAAACATTTGCATTTTTATTGGGCTTTTAATGACTAAATGAATGAAAGAAACATTAAGCAAATAACACAATAACAACACAAATAATGGGCAGATCGTGAGATTGAATGGTGCGTCCGTCTAAAATAATAATAAAAATATGGATCTGTCCTGTATTAACCCTTTTACACCCACAGGGATCACCGGTGACGCTGCAGCACATGTGTATTTGAAATTACCGTAACTCCTCGCTACTTCGTGCAATTTTAATCATTCAAACTGCCCCTGAAAGGTGAACAGGAATTGTTTCAGAAATGACTACTGCTAAAATGAAATTAAAAAAAAACCCAAAATACCTGGTTATTGACAAATATAATAGCCTGTAACATGGACTCAGAAATCTCCAGAAATGTAAAACTGTCCGAGTTGTAAAATAGTTTGAATTAGATTTTTGTCCTTAATCACCTGATCTATGACTCTACAGATGAACTACTGGACTTTAGTTAATAACTCCTGACACATTTAGAACCTGTGAGTGGATCTGTCCTTCATGTGGTTCTACTTGAGGTTTCTTCTGTTTTCCCACAGATGTTTTTTTGGAAGTTTTTGGGAGTCACCGAGAAGG
>JAPSES010074814.1:0-10178 GCA_029822895.1 Maxillicosta whitleyi
TTTTTTTTTTTTTTTTTTTTTTTAAGTACCGAAAAGTATCGAAATAAATGTTGGTACCGGTACCAAAATATTGGTATTGTGACAACACTAACTAAGATATTGAGAAACAAAATTTTTGGCCCCATTTACCACAATGTTAAAGAAAATTTGATCCACAATCCAGGATTTCTTTCGGATCACTCCCAGAAGTTAATCATTTCTTCCTTATGCCATTTCCAACAAATCCTGAAAATTTAATCGAAATCCGTCCATAACTTTTTGAGTTATCTTGCTAATTAACGAATGCACAAACAAACTGTGGCAAAAACATAACCTCCTTGGCGGAGTTAATTAGAAACCAATTATTACTATCTTTGCCGCTCCCAGTGAGAAATGATCACAGAACATTCAGCCCAATAAAGGTGCTTCCATTAACCTCCACATCACCTGAGAAAGCTGACTGGGAATTTTAAGGGATGGTTTACAAGTGAAAAGTAAAAATGTGAAAGTACAAATTTAATAATGTCTGGTTGGAGAAAAGGACATTCTCGACCTGGTTGACATGAGTAGAGGGGAATGTCTGTGAAATAGGCATTAAATTCTGTTCCAAGTAGTCTTAAAAAGTTTGAAATGTAACTTGTAGAAAGAAACCCTGAATGATTAGTGTCATTATAATGTACATTAATTTGTCCTTATGTTATTCATGATCCTCTGGGCTTTGAGAAGTTTCATGCTCCACACGAACAAGACCTTTTTCTCTCCTCTGTGTTGAAGTGCATGTTCCGTACACAGTAGGATAAACCTGTGCTGTTCCATGTGCGTCCAGGTGATGGTGCTGGTGTATCACTGGAGCAGCGGCGTCATGGACCGCCAGGACCTTCTGATCAATAAACCCGTATCTCACTGGACGCCAGAGGAGGTGGTGTCCTGGCTGGAACATTTGGGACCGTGGGCTCAGCTCTACAGAGAAGCCTTCCAGCAGGAGAGCGTCAATGGAAGGTCCAGAAATAACACTACATTTTATTTTAATCTACTTAAATGCAGCTTTATATTCACTCTGTGTGGTGGTGTTTTTTGTCTGCTTAGGCTGTTGTTGATGTTGGGAGAAGAAGAGCTGTTAAAGCCTCCTTACAGCATCGAAAACCAGGCTCATCGTCGAGCAGTCCTGGCTGAACTGGACAGGGTTAGAACCCTGGGAATCAAACCACCACAGAACCTCTGGGAATATAAGGTAAATATGGAGTTTCCTCTTCACTATCAATCTTTGGTAAAAATTTCTCACTGATCCTAACCCATTATATCTGTCTATCAGATTTATTTTTATTTTTTTTTAGCTTATTTATATTTTTATTGGGGTTTTTTGGGTTTTTTTTTCTCAAACTCAAATGATGGTCTTCTGTCTCTGTGCACTTGTCCTTCTGTCTTTGTGCCAGGCTGCTAATGCAGGGAAGGCTCTGTTCTTGCTGTATGCACTGAAGCGCTCCCCTCGCCTCACACTCTTCTACTTATATTTATTCGACTACTCGGAAACCTTCCTGCCCTTCCTGCACACCTGCTGTCCCGCTATCACCCATATGGACCAATCAGCAGAGAGTAGCTTCCTCAACACACAGGTAACATTAGCTCCTTTTCCACCAGATTCCATGGAATAGTTTTTAAATGGGAATGTATTTATCAGAGTAGATGAATTCATTATAATCTTTGTGCATTGCATTTCTTTTTTTTTTTCTAATATTTTATTTGGCAGTTTTTTGTTATGTTAAAACAGAAAAACAAAGGCTCAGATATGTGTACTAACTAATTAATGAATTAGCTAGCCAGTCCTTACTTAAAGAAAGAGCGGCACAGGACAGTCACTGGTATACAGATATAGTCCTTAGTCCAATATAGAGGTAAGATCTTGAGTCAGAGCCCGACCCGACCCAAATTTCGGACCGGGTCGGGCCTAAAATGTCAATCATTACATTCGGGTCGGGCCGGGCTTCTCCACGAGAGACCGTGGTCCGCAAAAAAACAGAAGTCGCATCATCACAACACGTACTGTACAAAACTCTTGCAATGACAATTCAAAGAACTCCTTCCTGTCTCTGCCTATTATCCACCTGTCATTGTTCTTCTTTGTCTCTCTGCCTCTCTCTCTCGCTCTCTCAAAGTGCCGCACTAGATTCTTAAGGACGTACTGCTGCTGTGGTTTATGGCCCAATTTTCAACCCGTCAAAATGACGGACGGCCTTAAATTTTTCCCGTCAACACTTAAAAAAATCCGTCAATGATGGAAAATTGTCGGTTAATATAACCTCTGCAGACACAGAAATGTAAAAGATGTAAATGTTTATACAGTCTTGTTTAATTTAGATTTCATTACAAAAGAAAGGCTTTCATTTGTTATCATGAATCACCCCTCCTCCTTCCGAGTCCTCACAAATAAAATATGAAATTTCGGGTTTGCTTCGGGCTCGGATCTGCAAATCAAGTTAATTGGTCGGGCTCGGGCTGGGTCGGGTTTAATACCCGCGGGCCTGGGTCGGGTCGGGCTGGATTTTTTTAGGCCCGATCTTACCTCTAGTCCAATATAAGTTCCTCCAAGTATGTGAGAAACAAAGTCCAATTACTTGAAAAAGTATTCATAGAGCATGTCCTCAAAGGCCTGAGCTTTTCCGTCTGTATCAATGACAACATACGTCACCTTGGAAAAGGAGGATTTGGAGACTTTTAACACCAGCCTCTTACTGGTCTCATTCCAAGTGCCAGTGGACGCTGTACTGTTGCAAGCGTATTCCCGATAATCTTAAGAATATCCAAAAATAGCAAGTCTGGTTCAGGCTGAAGAGGCCTTTTATAGGAGAACAAGTCAAATATTTTAGACCGTTGCATTACTACTTCGAGGTTCTTGAAAATATATTAAAATCAGGCTTGGTAATTTTTGTCGCTAACTTGAAGTCCTGCTGAATTTCATTTGAACATATTCAACAAATAAGTTTGATGAGGTCCAGGCTTTTTTGAACATAGTTGATGAACATGTCCTTTAGTTGTCTGTTTGTAGTTTGTCTTCTTTTGCTCCATTTTACAAATGATCAAAACACAAATGAAGTGAAGTTTGTAGAAATCAAAGACTCAATTTTCCAGATGCACACTGGCTAGAGTGGATGATGTGTGGAACGCTGCAAGTGTGTTCCACCAATCAGTGTTCTTCAGCTCACAGCCCCATAGGTTGAGGCAAAGTTTCACCTGGGTAATTTGAATGGGAATGCAGTTTGAGCTTCATAGAAGTTCATAGAAAAGTTTCTGCGGTGGAAAAGCAGCTGTTTAACGAACACTAAACATCCTGATAACAGTAACCATATCTCACAGTTTAATCCAAAAAAGACCCAAGCATCCAATAATGACCAAAATCAACTCCTGGTCTAAACTGTTCAATACCTATTGATCCACTAATCCTGTCAATATATGTAAATAATTGGTGTAAAATGCAGTTTTTCATCTTTTCATGGTCATCAGATATGACACATTTGGATGTTCAGAGGCTCTGTAGTTACTGTGGAAACGCCATCATCTTTTACGCAGATCTATATCACAATGTCACCTGGAGATCAAGGCCCTGTACAGGCTCTTGGTAAATGTATTACGGAGATTAATGACTGGATGTGCCACAACTTTCTTCAGCTGAACAAAAACGAAATTGAGGTAATTGTCTTTGGAGCCAAAGAGAAACGACTGCAGGTCACCACAGAGCTTCAAACTATACACCTAAAAACCACCAACCAGGCCACAAATCTGGGTGTAGTGATGGACTAATTATAGAGAAACATTAACTTGAAACTGCCACAAAACTACCCCCTTTATGGTTGAAGCAGCCTTTGCTCTTTTGTCCCACATTAGTATCGGATGCTGATAGTTTACTGTTATGTTTCTCTTCTTTCCCTGTGTTTCTCAGTTGGAACCCAGCTGGCGACAGTGGGCTGAGTTTCTTGTGAAGTACTCTCTGCTTCCATACCAGCTGATTGCGGAGTTTGCTTGGGACTGGCTGTCCGTCCACTATTGGACGTCTCGCTTCATAATTGTCAACGCCATGCTTCTGTCAGTGCTGGAAGGCTGTGCCCTGTGGAGGCTGTGGACCAGAGCTAGGATCAGGTGGGGGATGCAAATACAGTCAAAACCACAACCATTTACACTGTAAACCTTCTAATAACATGAATTTAAAGCAGTGGTTTTCAACTTACTCATACATAGTCCTTCCAATGGCAAGTCAAATCTAAAGACAGGTTCTTATAATCAACACTTTCCATCAGCTGGATGAGTGGTGACCTCTGTACTGGGAAATAAGCACACGAGCAGGATGTGAAGAGAACATTTTAGCTCACAAGTCAAGGTGACATACTTGGGAATGTGTTTGACCATTAAAATGCTGTACTAAAACCAGTTGAATGTGATCACAGCAGTATTCAGGGGCCAAGAGTAATACATAATAAGTTTACTGAAAATAATGTATTTTTCTTAAAACTGCCTTTTATACAAATGAATGTGATGGGACTAAAAAAGTGGTACATGTGCATTTAAAGGGCCAGCGCTCAAAACCACCTTTCTGGTGTCATTACTCAGAAATGGTGTTGAAGATGAACCTGTGGAGTTGAATTAATGAAGAATTCAGACCCAAGCAGAACATTTACAGTTTATGTAGAACACAGGAACATGTTTGAAAATGCATCACTACTTTAACGGTAAAGACCTGTACTAACTTACACTTGCACTTTCCTCAGGACACTGCCACGAAAGATACGGAACCACTTGTGGAAGATGTTATCTCAGGGGTTTGCCTTCGCCCTCCTGTGGCCTTTCATTCCTCAGTTCGTGTGCAACTGCCTGTTCTACTGGGCTCTCTACTTCAGTCCCATCATAAATATAGACCTGGTGGTGCAGCAGCTAATGCACCCAGAGACACAAGCACCGTGACGACACGTGGGAACCAGTGTCCATCTAATACCATTTTTTTCCGCAGCAAGTAAAATGACCAGAATTCCGGTTGCTGATGAGGAAAAGTGTTTATTTCAGTGATAAACTCATGGAACTGGTTTACCTGCTGGTGGAAGCGGAGCTCTACTGCTTCCTGTCTCGTCTTTCTGCTGAAGTTCATCCCCGCGAAAGAAGAACCGTTGCAGAAGAAACAAAGAAAGCAACATGTTGAAAAGCAGCGAATACGTTTGACGCTGTTGACTCATAACTGCGGTGATCGCTCACTGCATGCACATTTGCTACCATGTTGCCTAAACGGCCCAGATCACAGTTATGCCAATGGTCATATTGTAAACACTGGAGTCGGTGAAGCTTGGCCGCATAAGGGTTGTTTTTTTTTTCCTGAAGGATGAGGGTGAACTATCATTGAGCTGTCATACAGACTTTGTTAATGAAGGTCAGGGTAGACGCACCCCTGTTCTGTCTGAATCTCATCTAAGCACGGAATGTTTTCTGCTGTCGGAAAGACATAGACCGAGTATTCCAAAATATTGACTTTTAACCGGCTAACCTGCTATTTGAGCAATCATGAAGTAATCGTAAAAATCCCACAAAAACACTCATGAACGTTATTTGAAGTCGCCGAACCCGCCCCTCACTAAAGCCAAATTACCCAGTCGTGTTTTGACATGAGATCGTGGTTGAAACTTCATTGATCTCAGTTGAGTTTTGAACTTTTTCGCCCCCACCTGTTTTCTCACAGCATTCTGATTTTGTTTGTTTAAAGCTGTAGTGCTTGTTTGTGAGGAGATGGAGATGTTTTTACTTAATTTTTGAGGAGCTGTCACTGTGTGTTTTAACATGCAGTTTACAGCGTGTGATTAACAGGTGAAAGTGGCGGGAGTCGCCGTAGTAACCAAGTAGAATGACCAATGAAAATGAAAATACAGAGGAGTGACAAGGCTCTGACGTTTTTAAAAGAAAAACTGCTGAGTTACAGTATCCAGTTCTTTTAAAAGGAGTATTATAAAAGTGCACGTCTTTATTCTACAGTACATCTGGTTCATTCTTTGGTTTCTCCTGCGACTGGTGCCTCAGACTTGTCTGAAATGTGTTGAGGTGTGTATTTCTGCAGCCTGATGGGAATCTCATACTTTGCAGCTTATTCACATAAGAGCAAAATGCAATTTTAGTGAACCAATGTTCTTCACTAAAATATGTTGTAGGGGTTTCTTCCATAACGCCTGTTGCACTTAATAACAGGTTCTTAACATTTTTTTTGAAATATTGATACTTATCTTTTCTAATTTTCCTGATTTTAAGAGAAAAAAAAGATTTAGTTGCCTATTCTGCTGAAAAATGTTGTATTGCACATTTTTATATTTTGTTTGCAGTAAACATTGTCCATATATAAATGGGCGGTAGAACTAATCAAAGATGTTTTATTTTTACATTTTCATTTGCACTTAAAAGTTTTACACTGTGACTTTGTTCTGCAGATCTTCATTGTTCTTAAATGACAAAGGAAGAAATAAAGATTTTTAAATAATGATGCCATGTTTGTTTGTTTTTTATCCATTGTTTACTTTACTTGCTTAATGTTAGCATGTGGCCTGTACAAAGACTTGTATGAGATTAGATTTATGTAAAAAAAAAAAAAATGTTTGTTTGACCTTTCAATTACTTTGCAACAGATTTTTTTTTGTTGCCAAATTGTCAATCCTGTCTTTCTTTCCTCATGAAGAATTAAATCTAATGGAATAAGATTTCCTTCAAACAAAACTAAATTAAAAATTAAACTAGAAATAGAAATTCAAAAGAATAAATCTCAACTGAATTAAAAAATGAAACTAGTGAAATGCAAATATTATTTGCATAGTCAAAACCTATTCATTTAAAAAAAAAAAAATTCATGTCTGTTGAACTCTGTAATTCCACTCTGTCCTCTGTCTTTTAAAATTCATTTGAAAGGTTTTTAAAAAAAAACAGTTCCTTAAATAATGTGTTTTGACATTCGGCCTCTGTGGAGCAAACTGAATTAAAACATTCTATATTTGAAAATGAATGATTGAAGGGAGGGAAGACAGTTGTAACACAATGCTACTGATGATCGCATAGATAAAACATTTCTTATAATCATAGACAAAAATGGCGGCATCAAACCCCAATTAAAAATGCCGCCATCTGGCGTTCAACAATCGTCATGGCAACGGATGGTGACATTTAGGAACAGTCTCAAAAAAGCTGTACGTAGAAAAAATATTACAAAAACAAACTGAGTACAAACACCTCATTTAGGGAGTAATAACCTTATGATAAGTATCCATATCAGTTTACCGCTCTATGGTACATATATTAAATACTGTTGATCATATTTTTCTCCAGGTTTTTATTACAGTCTTAAAAATACACCTACGTCTTTAACCGTTACATGTACTTTACAGACTCTCCCTGACGTCATTGTTGCGGAAGTGAAAAGTCTACGTGGGGAAGAAAGGTTGGTCTGACCGTGTTGGAACAGCTTCCACACCAGCAGCACCGATGTCCAATCCAGGCTAGCTGTGTCTCCCGTCGAACCAGTGTTCCTCCCCACCCCTGTCGAGTACATGGTGGCGTAAGAACAGCAGCCGGGGCGTATAAATGGGACGGAAAGCCGACGACAGCCTGTAATGCTGCGCCGGGCGCGGCAGTGTCTCCGGCAGGTGCTGTTTCTGATGGCCCGGAGACCCCATCTCCTCTGCGGGGCTATCGTGCTCGGCGTCCTGCTCATACTGGCTGTCAAGTTCACATGCAGGTAACAGTAAACAACACCGGCTCTTGGAGGGCTGCACTTGTTTCAGTTAAAGCCAGGCTCTGAATATATGTTTGGTGGAAGCTGTGTAGCATTAGATCACATGTTAACCAGCTACTAAGAACCATAACCTAGACAGGACTAGTCTGGGTTACCTTATGTTTAGCATCTTATCATAAAAACGGACGCGTACTGGACAACAGGATTAACTCCTATTGTAAACCGTTTATGCCCATCAGTCAGTCTGTGAGCTTTCCCATAGTGTTTACGTGTATCTGAAGGATACTGTTGTAAGCTTTGTTTTATGTTGTGCATTTAAAACGCAATGAAGAGCACAATTACAAAAAAGTGGGGATCTAAGAGTCACTGGCACTTGATTATACTTATGCTATACTTGAATTTGCAAGAAAAGCTTCATCTTACTGCTTCTTTATATTCCATGTACGTGCATGTGTTAGTAACCCTGCTAAATCACATTTGATGTCAGAGCCTGGATAGTAGGTCAAGAGAGATTTAATTTGGTTTGCCAAATTAATGTACCTTTTTACTTTATTGCTTACTTTACTCCACAATAAAATTGTTCATATCAGTCAGAATATAGGTGATTATTGTTTTGGTTTTGATTAAAAGTTGAAGAAACTGGACAGTTATTTATGGTTTTAAATGTGTAAAATGCACAAGACAAAAATAAAATCAAAGATGCTACAGATGCCATAATCTGAGGTTGTGAAGCTGTGTGTAAGACCTTTTGTGAAATGGGTTACAATCATTTATCATTTGAAATTACTTTTAGAATATGCTTGTTTTCAGAAAACAGTGTTTGCTTCTAGTTTGCTATAATCCCATGATATTATTTATGTCTGTGTTTATGAGTAAACTCTTTTTTATTGAAATTAGAACAATGAAAATATAAAAAAAAGTCTTCCATAGTTATCCAATATATACAGCATTACACCCACTCTCACATGTACACATACAATAAAAAAGGAGAGGAGGTCTGTCTACTTACTCAACATTAAAGTAATTCTAAACACCTGCCAAATTGAATAAAACAACTTAACATATAGTCTTTTATTGACAATTAGGTTTTCTCCAAATGTAGATGTTGCATAATGTGTTTCATCAGAACCTGTTGAGTTGGAGGATATTTGTTCTTCCAGTTTAACAGAATAAGGCCAGTAGTGTCACAACCTTCAAAACAACACTGTTTAGTACTAACATCCACTCCTGTTGGTTCCACACCCAACATTATTGTTATTGGTTCAACATCTTAAACACAGTCTGTAAAGTTTCAGTCCAATAGGTGGTGATGTTGGGGCATGTCCAAAACGTGTGTGCCAGTGAAGCCAAGCTCCGGCCACAACAATTACAAAAGGGGGTTCATTCCAGAAAACATCCTGGACATCTTCAGTTTAGACACATGCAACCTGTGCAAGATTTTAAACTGCAGCAATGCATGTTTACAGCAGATAGAAGAGGAGTGGACTGGTTCATGTGCTGTAGTTCTGTTTTTTATACTAAAATTTGTTACAAACAGGCAACAAGGCCTTAAAATACTGCAATAAATACATTAATTTCAGTCAATAGTTTTCATGATAATATGCCAAATTATTATTTCTTCAGTTTACAGGTTTAGTTTTGGCTCCAAGTGAAGAAACCACATAGTTTTCTCAAGTAATTATATTAAAACAACCATAACTCAGGAGGAAGTGACATTAATCTGCTGTTGCACTGAGCTGTGACGGTGAAAGAAACCTAAAACAAACTGTAGACAAATGATCTCAGATACATCCTGTTTTTGTGTCTCTATTCCCAGAGGAGAAAGAGCTGCGTATTCACACGGATATTACATGAAATCCACGAAAGACACTGATCATATGATGTTTTAAAGTAAAATGAAACGATGTCAACTTATATCACAGTAAGTGGATGTCAGTTTGTTTATGATCCCTGATGCACATTGACCTATTTTCTCTTTGCAGCCGCGCAAAGAATGTGGTGGCGCCGGCTCGTCCTCCGGTTCGCTTCTTTTCCACGGACGCCCCAGTCGTGGACCTCTACCTGGGTCAGCTAGACCAGGTGAGACTCACAGACACAGATATCCAGTGGAAACGTATTGTAATGAATCAGACATGCGTGACTGCAAAAGTCCTAGGCCGCCAGAAGGTTTGTTTTAGCGAAATCATAATGACATAATGTACATTCAGCTTCAGTTTATAAGAAATATGTATCATTAAAAAACAGATTTCAGTAAATAAGAAACCTAAGTGTCCAGCATATGACCTGACCTTTTTCCTTAACATGTCTTGAACTTCTCTGAGCAGACAATACAAGATCACACTCACACCTAATACTCGTTATAGTGGCCATTTATTTATTTATTTTTTTAACTTTATTGCCTCCATCAACACCAGGGCAATACAAATAGACATATAACCAACACAACAATCCACAGACA
>JAPSES010074815.1:0-10178 GCA_029822895.1 Maxillicosta whitleyi
AAGCAGAATATTGTTAAAATTACACTGATTTTTTTCAGTTTGTCCATATTATTCACATTGTTTTAAAGCATAGTTTGATGATGTAAACATTTTCATAATGGAATTTTACTTTTTTCACTGTAAAATATAGAGAAAAGTTTGGAATTGACATTATTTCTATGTTATTATGTTATTATTTATACACTATTAGCATTATTTTAAATTTCTATTCTGTAATGTATGGGATACACAAATGTAATAAATGTAATATGTAATACACACAAATGTAATAAATAAATGTTTTCCAGTTGCTTCTTGGGTAATCTAATCCACTGTGTCATGTGACCTACATAGTAACATACATAATTGGTCTAGAGTGTACGGCTAAAGTCAGAATTTTGTCATCAATATGGTCATTTTTGTATGTTTTAGCTCTTTTAAATCATGTTTGACCAAATACGGTTGGTGCTCATGCTGACGTCACTGTGGGAATGACATTATGGGTCGATGTAAACGGGGTTAACGATGTCTGTGGATGTCAGAGGTGTGAACGAGAACAGGAGGAGAGAATGTGTGACCTGCTGACCCAGCAACAAACCGTAAATAACAGATCATCGTTTTCACGTCAGTTTAACCCTTTCATGCATACTAGTCACGATCATTTATAGCTATTTTACAGCTGTTCTCGTATATTCATGGGTTTAGTTGTTTTAGTTCCATACATCACCATCCCACACACTGACATTCATACCATTACTGTAACTTGATAAACCTGTTCTGCTGTAACATGTTTGAGTGTAAGTCCAAAACTAATTGATGTTAGACTGTAATTAACATTTTTCTGAGAAAAAGGTCTTTTTTTTCCCTGTATCTTATCTCCATGACGTGAGTAATAACTAGTCTTAGAGTATGATAAAATGTTAGAAAATATGAGATAAGATGCATTAAAAATGTTTTTATTTCATAGTTTTCACATGGTTTATCGTTTTTTCCATATTGTGTTTTAAATATGTTTCTTTGATGCTTAAAAATTAAATGCATAGTGTCCAGCTGAGTGGACATTTTTGCAACTCCATGAAAATAGGTTCATTAAAAAAAACTGTTTTTTTTAATGAACCTAAAGAGGAACAAAAACACTCAGGAAAAAAAAAAGATGACTATGGTTCTCATAATTCATGCATGAAAGGGTTAATTTTCAATGTCAGGTGGAGCTTCGTAGAAAACACACACACACACACACACACACACACACACACACACACAGTCTTGTAAACCTAACATAATGGGGATCACCAGTTCCTTACATACAATACGGGGACACCACTTTCCTGTGGTCCTACAAGTACCAAAAAAATTAGATATAGAATTTTAAAATTTTATGAACATCACTAGTTATACACACACACATTGCATAAACCGTACATGTGGTCCATACCCTGAAATTCACACCAGATATAGTTCTAGTCATTTTCGACACGTTTCAGTGCTAAGTTTTTGTGGGGACGCATTTTTGGTCCCCATAAATTTTTGTGTCCCCAGAATGAGTGTGTATTAATACTCGTGTCCCCACACAATATAGTTTTACAAACACACACACACACTCTTTTATTATCTATCATCAGGAAATCCTACTCGCTTCAGAGACAGTTTTTTTCCTCCGGCTAAAAGGACGAATCTGAGAAACTGCATCCTGACTTCCAGGTTTTAGAATTGTATTTATTTATTTAGTGATTTTACATTACAATAGGAGGGCTAGGGCTATTATTTTTTATTATTTACTATTTTTTATTGTCACTGTGATTGTTATTGCTGTTTGTTTGTTATTTATTGTTTGTATTGCCAGGGTACTTGTAATAGAAATAGCAGCAGTGTTTAATGTCCTTATGCTCTTTCATCACATTGTGCTCTTTATGTTCATTGTCTTATTGTCCTACTGTCAAACTGTCTCACTGTTTCTCGTCTTATTGCATATTTGCACCGTGGGTACGGGAGGACTGAAATTTCATCTATGCTGAAAACGTATATTATACTTGACAATAAAACTAACTTTGAACTTGAACAAATAACCTTGAAAATGAACATCTAGTTCATTTTTGTTTCTCATCTGTTTATTTTTAGACCACTGGTAGCAACAACCCTCGGGACTAATATTTTAAAAATGTTTTGTTCTAAGTCATTTGAGTTATTTTTTTAAATTTTTTTCACCTTGATCTTGACCTCTAGTGTAAGCTCTTTGTCATCATATAGTGTGACACTGACAGCAGATTTATGTGGAATGCTAAACTTGTTCAAATCTAGAGCTTGTTCTTTACAGGAATGTTCCATAAAACTCATAGAAGAATGGACGACTGACAACTTAAATATGATATCGGATGATTTAGTATTATTCAATAAGGTGCAGCGGTATTTCTGAAAAAGAAGCATCATTTCTGATCACATGACACAAACGTTATTCCTTATATACATAACCCTCCAACTGGTTTGACTGTAACAGAAGGCGAAACGTTTATAAAACTTGCTACTGGACTGAAGAGACAACACTGAAAACGCACTAAACAGGAGAATAATAACTTCTTCAAACTGCATTATTTTTGGTAAGTTTATTTTTAAGTTTGTACCTCTGTGTATTTCATATACAGTGCAATTTATGTTCCTGTCATCTTTTCCATGAATTTATTTCATAACATCTGTCCCAACTACAAAACTAATGTTAAACATCAATTCGAATGCATTTTATTATATCATATTATTACATACAATTATATTAATTTAATGAAGTATTTCTTCACATCTTTAAACCTAAAAAAAAAGCAATTTTTATACACAAGACAAGAGCATCAAATGAGGCAGTCATAATATTTGAGTTTTTTATACAATTGTAAAATGTTCAAATCTAAATTGTTGACTCTTCTACATGTTGTTATTTGTCTTTAGTTGGATAACAGATCAGTTTGAGACACTTCTGTCTCAATGAGGACTCAATACTTCTTCCATTTCAACTCAGTTTTACATGTTTGATGGTTAAACAGAAATATCTTAGTGTTGCAATTGAAGACATTACTACTGGTGTGTGTGTGTGTTTAACTTTAAATTATTTCAACCTATTAGTCACTTGGACACAGTGGTGGAATGTAACAAAGTATTTTTACTTCGTTACTGTATTTAATTTGTAGGGTTTTTTTTTGTATTTGTACTTAAGTAAAAATAACAATGCGTACTTTTACTTCACTACATTTTGTGGCAGTTATCTGTACTTTCTACTCTTTACATTTTGGAAATTGATGCCGTTACTCGTTACATTATATATTACATAACATTTTTTTGTCTAAATCTTTCTTTTTTTAACTTTTCATCAAAATCTTACATGAAAAATCACACACACAATATTGACACCAATCTGTTCAATCCACATAATATACTTTTAAAGTATATTTTAAAGGAAGTACTTAGTACTTTTACTCAAGTAAATTCTTGATGTAGTACTTCTACTTTTACTTGAGTAAATATTTTGCAGGGTATTGGTACTTTTACTTAAGTACTTCCTCCGCCCCTGCATGTGTCTGTTCAGTATAAAGGTAATGCTCAGTGACTTCGTTGCCGTTGGACCACAGTAACAGCTGCAGTGAAAAAACTGTCATATTAAGTCAGTGGTTCTCAAATCCGGTCCTCGTGGCCCAGTGTCCTGCATGTTTTAGATGTTTCCCTCTTCCATCACACCTGAATCAATTCATGATCAGCTCATCATCCAGCTCTGTGGAAGCCTGAGAATGATGTAATGCTGTGGACGAAGAGGGAAAGATCTAAAACATGCAGGACACTGGGCCACGAGGAGGACCACATTTGAGAACTACTGCATTACGTGCACAGACGCTCTGCTTCTATGGACAAATGTTCTGGTTCATGTCACAGTAAAGACAGTAGAGGGCGCACGCTGCTGAACGCCACCTGCCATTAAACCTCATGAAGAAGAAGAAGTTCTGTGCAATGGGAATGTATGAGAAGAACATGGATTCCATTTGTGAGAAGGAACTGATTCTGAACAAACTCAACTTCAAGATGAACGTGTTTGACACTTTTGTTGTCATTGGAATGTGAACACAACCGTACATATTTGACCATTTATTTTTTGACATTTTAAGCTAAGCTTTGAACTTACAAGCTCTAAGTTGCTATAGGCAACAGCCTAGAGCTGACAGGCAGGAGACAGCTGTGTAATTTAAGATTTAAGATTTTTAAAAATGCATAAGTCAGCAGCAAAAGCGAGGTGTCTGTAGAGGCAAAGCTTAGAGTTTCTTTTGGTTTCTTATTTCTTGCATTTTACCTCTTCTAAAATAAATGGACGTCAAAGAATGCTTTGATGCGCTGGACAACATCATCGCCACGCACAGCGGTAAAACAACTGTGTGGCTCCGACATCCATCTTTTTTTTTTTTTTTAGCAAATTTCAGAGAGAATGAGTGAACAGGCATTCTTCAAACCAATCCTGCTCATAACAGGACTATGTCCACTGGTGTCAAAACATATGTAGAAATCCTTATGGTTCCCTAAAGAACCATATAATATATTTGCTCCTGTTAAGCAAACATACAAGCATGAAATAATACAAAATAAACACTATAACTGTTGGTTATTGAATGTGTCCACGCTTCGTACTGATGCCCACAACAAGTTTATTCTTCACAGATAGTGCATGGTACACCGTGAAAACTAAATACAAACAGAAATTAGACCATTTACTTTAATGTCACTTTTACAAAATAATAGTTTATTATGATCATAAATTACATTGTTATTACCGTGCTCATCTGGATAACCAACAGAAAAAAGGATGGGGATGTAATGTTCTCTCTTTGGATCCGCCTGATCTGCTTTTTCATAAAAAATAAATAAATGAATTAACTAGAATGGCATTCAGTAGAGAGCAGACCTCCACCAAGTGCAACCCCCCCCCCATTATCTTATCTTAAACAGATCAGATACAGGTCACACATGGGGGGAAATGCAGTCAGAAGGTAGCCTTAATGTGACTGAAATGTTTGTTTAATCACTACTTTTCTCCACGTAGATTTCCCAATATGATTTAAAAAAAAAAGTGATATCTAATAGTTGTTTGGAAGAATATCAATATTTGGTGTGAAAATTCATGTGGAAACATAGGATAAATTGCATGTAATCACCATTATTCGAGTTCTTCTACTGTGCAAGTTGAAGATTACGCGTAAAAGTCAATGTGCTTCTTAATATTTTCAGAATCACCAAAGGTCAAGATGGGTACCGGACACATCTTCACAATATTTGTAATAATAACAACAGGTAAGATAAAAAAATTTTTAAAAAAGTGTTATTGAGTGACAAATATATATTTGTAAATCCTACTCCTCTTTGCAATGATGAAAAAAACTTGAAAAATGATTTTAAAAAAAGAACTAAACCCTTTAAACAACAATAACTGCATCACCTACAGCTTCTGCACAAACAACTGGACTTTTACGAACGACAACAACAACTGCAATAACTACAACTACACCTGCCAACACAAGACAAACTGAGGAACCAACTACAACAGCTGCACCAACTAAAACCATAGGTGACCAAACTAAAACAACTGCTTCACCAAGTACAACCACAACTACCACTTCACCAACCACAACTGCTGCCCCAACTACAAACACAGCTGCCCCAAATACAACTACTGCTTCACCACCTATGAGTGCTGCACCAACTACAACCACAGACATCCAAACTACAACAACAGCTGCACCAACTACAACCACAACTGTTCCAACTAACACCACAGCTTCCCCTAAAACAACTGCTCTACCAACCATAACAACTGCTGCCCCAACAACAACAACAACAACAACAACAACTGTTACCCCAACTACAATCACAAGTGCCCCAACAACTGCTGCTCCAACTAGAACCACAGCTTCCCCAACAACTGCTTCACGAGGCACAACTGCTGAAACAAATACTACCACAGCTGCCCCAACTGCAACCACAGCTGCTCCAACAACAACTGCTGCACCAACTACAACTACTGCTTCACCAAGTACGAGTGCCACACCAACTACAACCACAGACGTCCAAACTACTGCAACTGCTTCACCAACCACAACAGCTGCCCAAACTACAACGACTGCTTCACCAACAACAACTGCTTTACGAACTACAACAACAGCTGCCCCAACCACAAAAACCACTTCACCAATTACAACTAATGCCCCAAAAACAACAACTGTTGCCCCAACTAAAACTGCTTCATCAACAACAACTACTGCCCTAACTACAACCACAGCTGTCGAAGCTACAATAACTGCTTCACCAACAACAACTACTTCACCAACTACAAAAACTGCCTTTACAACCACAATTACAACCACAGCTGCATCAACTACAACCACAGCTTCCCCAACTACAACAACTGCTTCACCAACTATGACTACACATGCCCCAACGACAAAAACTGCTTCAGCAACTACTACAAGTTCTTCACCAACTACAACTGCTGCTTCACAAACAACAACTGCTTCATCAACTACAACCACAACTGACCCAACTACAACAGCAGCTGCCCCGATAAGAACTGCTGTAACAAACATAATAAGTGCGTCCCCAACAACAATTGTTGTCCCAAGTACAACTGTTTCATCAACAACTGCTGACCTAACTGCAAAAATTATTTCACTAACTACAAGTGCTTCACCAACTACGACCACAGCTGATCCATCTACAAAAACTGCTTCACCAACTACGACTGCTGCACCAACTACAACATCAGCTGCTCTGACAACAACTGTTGCCCCAACTACAACTGCTTCATCAACAACAACAACTGCTTTCCTAACTACAACCACAGCTGCGCAAGCTACAACAACGGCTTCACCAACAACTGCTTCATCACCAATAACAACGGCCTCAATTACAACCACAAGTGCCCCAACGACAAAAACTTCTGCCCCAACTACAACCATAGCTTCCCAAACTACAACAATTGTTTTACCAACTACAACTACTGCTGCACCAAATACAACCACAGCTGACCCGACAAGAACTGTTGTAATACCTACAACAACTGCCTCCCCAACAACAACTGTTTCCCCAACCACAACTGCTTCATCACCATTAACAACTGCCTCAACTACAACCACAAATGCCCCAACGACAAAAACGTCTGCCCCAACTACAACAACTGTTTCACCAACGACTGCTTCACCAACTACAACCACAGCTGCCCCCATTACAACAACTGCTTCACCAACAACAATTGCTTCATCAACTACGACCACAGATGCCCCAACTACAAAAACTGCATCACCAATTACAACAGCTGCATCAACTACAACCACAGCTTCCTCAACTACAACAACTCTTTCACCAACAACTACTGATGCACCAACTACAACATCAGCTGCCCCAACAAAAACAACTGTTGCCCAAACTACAAATGCTTCATCAACAACAATATCAACAACTGCTTCCCTAACTACAACCACCAGTGCCTCAACAACAACAACTACTGCCCCAACTACAACCACAGCTTCCCAAACTACAACAACTGTGTCACATACTACAAGAACTACTTCATCAACTGAAACAATTGCTTCATCAACTACAACCACAGCTGCCCCAACTACAAAAACTGCTTCACAAAGTACCATGACTGCTTCATCATCTACAACGACTGCTGCACCGACTACAACCACAACCACCCAAATTACAACAACTACTTCACCAACTACAATGACTGCTGCCCCAACTACAACAACTGCTTCATCAACTACAAACACAACTACCCAAACTTCAACAACTGCTTCACCAACTACATCCACATCTGCCCCAACTAGAACAACTGCTTCACTCACTACAAACACTAATGCACCAACTACAACATCAGCTGCCCCAACAAAAACAACTGGTGCCCCAACTACAACTGCTTCATCAACAACAACTGCTTCCCTAACTACAACCACCAGTGCCCCAACAACAACAACTGCTGCCCCAACTATACCCACAGCTGGTCCAGCAACAAAAACTGTTTTACCAACAACAACATCTTCCCCAATTACAACAACAGCTGCCCCAACTACAACTACTTCACCAAGCACAACAACGGCTGCAGCAACTACTACCTCAGTTGCCCCAACAAAAACAACTGCTGCACCAATGACAACAACAACTACTTTACAAACTACAACAAATGGTGCACAAAGTACAACCACTGCTGCCCCAACAACAATCACAGCTGTCCTAACTAAAACAACCACTGAACCAACTACAACCAGAGTCGCAACAACTAATTCACCAAGCACAATGACAGCTTCACCAATGAAAACCACAGCTGCATCAACTACAACTTCTTCACCAACTACAACAACTGTTGTACCAACTACAACCACAGCTTCCTCAAGTACAACAACTCCTTCACCAACTACAATGAACGCTGCACCAACTACAACCACATCTGCCACACCAACAACAACAACAGCCTCAACTACAACTGTTTCACTAACTACAATTACTACTGCCCCAACTACAAAAACTGATTCACCAACTACAACTACAGCTGCCCCAACTACAAAAACTGATTCACCAACTACAACAACTGCTTTACCAACTACAACCACAGATGGCCCAACTACAACAACTGCTTCACCAACTACAATGACTGCTGCACCAACTACAAGCACATCTGCCGCACCAACAACAACCACATCTGCCACACCAACAACTACAACTGCCCCAACTACAAAAACTGATTCACCATCTACAATGACTGATGAACCAACTACAACCACAGCTGCACCAACTATAACAACTCCTTCATCAACTACGACCACAGTTGCCCCAACGACAACTGCTTCACAAACTACAAAAAGTTCCTCACCAACTAAAACTACAGCTGCCCCAACTGCAACTGCTTCACCAACAACAACTACTTCATCATCTATGACGACAGCTGCCCAAACTACAACAACTGTTTCACCCACTAAAATCACAGCTGCACCAACTGCAACGATATTTTCCCCAACTACAACCACAACTGCATCATCTACAACAACTGCTTCAAAAAGTACGACTGCTGTACAAACTACAACTGTAGCTGCCCCAACTACCACAACTGCTTCACTACCTACAACTGCTGCACCAACTACAACCACAACCGTCCAAACTACAACAACTGCTTCACCAACTACAATGACTGCTGCCTCAACTACAACAACTGCTTCACCAAACACTATGACAGCTTCACCAACTACAACCACAGCTGCATCAACGACAACTTCTTCACCAACTACAACCATGGCTTCACCAAGTACAACAACTCCTTCACCAACTACAATGAACGCGGCACCAACTACAACCACAGCTGCCACATCAACAACAACAGTAGCCTCAACTACAACTGCTTCACTGACTACAATGACTACTGCCCCAACTACAACAACTTATTCACCATCTACAACAACTGCTTCACCAACTACAACCACATCTGCCACACCAACAACTATAGCTGCCCCAACTACAACAACTGATTCACTATCTACAATGACTGCTGAACCAACTACAACCACAGCTGCACCAACTACAGCCTCAGCTGGCCAAACTACAAAAACTATTTCACCAACTACAACAACTGCTTCACCAACTACAACCACAGCTGTCCCATCTACAACAACTGCTTCATCAACTACGACCACAGTTGCCTCATCGACAACAACTGCTTCACCAACTACAACAAGTTCTTCACCAACTACAACCACAGCTGTCCCAACTACAACTGCTTCATCAAAAACAAGTACTTCATCAACTACGACCACAGCTCCCCAAACTACAACAGTAGCTGCCCAAATTACAACTGTTTCACTAACTAAAATCACAGCTGCACCAACTACAACCAGAGCTTCCCAAACTACAACAACTGCTTCACCAACTACAACCACATCTGCCACACCAACAACTACAGCTGCCCCAACTACAACAACTGATTCACCATCTACAACCACAGCTGCCCCAACTACAACAATTAATTCACCAACTATGACCACAGTTGCCCCAACAACAACTGCTTCACCAACTACAACAAGTTCTTCACCAACTACAACCACAGCTGTCCCAACTACAACTGCTTCACCAAAAACAACTACTTCATCAACTATGATCACAGCTGCCCAAACTACAACAGTGGCTGCCCAAAT
>JAPSES010074816.1:0-10177 GCA_029822895.1 Maxillicosta whitleyi
AATACAGTCTGTGCTTCCTTCACAATGATTGAAAGCGGACCTCGGGCTCTTGGAAAAAAAGAACCACTCTATCGAAATGTTACATCGAACGCAATTTTCTATCGATCAAGTACGTGTCTATCGCGATATATATCGTTATCGTTATATCGGCCCAGCTGTGGTATATGATGAAATGTTGTTATACACATACAGTCTATTGGTTTATAAACATGTATACAATAGAATTATGGATCTTCCACTAGAAAGAACCAGAAAAGTCAATGCATTATAATGAGCAGACAATGTTTTCAAGTGGACCTTGAAGCTCTGACACAATCATTCCTCTTGAGTAAAATCCATTCTCTCATTAATTCATAGAAATTCACATTTTCACCTAAAACTGTATCTTCAAAGCTACAGCTAACCAGGATTTTTGACATTTTTTTTCCCTTTATTAGTGACTCAAACTTGGTAAAGTTTCACCACTTTAATTACTTGTAGACCAGTGTTCTCTGTGCCACATAGCAGCAGATGTTAATTAGAATATTTTTAGCAAAGATACTAAATTGTTCATTTTCTAAGTGAATACAAGTTGATTTAGTATCTTTATGAAAGGAAGCAGAGGAACACAAGAGATGTTTTCATAGAAAATACAGAAAATAAACGTGAATGAATATAATATTTTTAATGCATGATGCTGAAGTTGTAGTGAACTAACGAGTTAATATTTAGAATTCAAATTAGTTCTTTTTTGTTCTGTTGATTTTTCACTGTGCACTCAACTGGAGACCCATGCTAGTAATAGTAATTGGTTATTTTTGGATAGATTACCACCAGTGGATCGTATTTGTAGACTGATAGCTTGGCTTGTCCAAATGTGGCCAAATTCACGTTTGTCACATTAACTGGAGATTCAACGAGGACTGGAATGCTGCATCATGGGTAATGTAACCACCAAGGTTGAGGTGTACAAATATGTTTCTTTTTCTTTCTTTTTTTTTTTTTTTTTTTTAATTTCCAGAGCCTGGAGTTGCTTGTTTTTTGTTTTTTGTTTTTTTTTTTCCCATTCTGAGGGCTTTGTGTAGGCTGAAATAGAAGCTGCATTTTAATCCTTTACGTTTGAATTTCAATTGTTAAACTTGAATAATTGCATAAATAAACAAACTGAATTTGAATATATATATATATATTTCCTGTACACCTTGTATCTGCAAGTGCTATATATGCTATGTTTACGTCCTCTATTGGAAGTCACTTTGGATAAAAGCGTCTGCGAAATGTAATGTAATGTAATTCAAATTCATATAGTTTAACTTGAATCATTGCATTGAAAAACCGAATATAAAAAAAACCCTCTATGTTTTATTGCAGGACATAACATACCATAACAGTTATTTCTTTTGTGAAATTGTCCAAGTTTTTTATAGACACATAGAACATTAAGGTCAGTGAAGTTACCATATTTGTAAGGTGTATAAATGACCAAAAATAGTCATTTGCCCGATAAAGCCTTAAACTTGGTCTGGTCCATCTAACACATATTTATCTCTTTATTGACAGTATTTGTGTTGTTATTTATTTATTTGTATATCATATGATGTGATGGGGATGGAAGTCCATCATGGTTTATGTGAAAATGTTCTCCAAACATCTACGCAAAGAAGAGAGTATTTACACGTGTGTGTGTGTGTTTGTGCGTGTGTGTTTGTGCACATGTGTGTGTGTGTGCATGTGTGTGTGTGTGTGCATGTGTGTATTTGTGCGCCTGTGTGTGCATGTGTGTTTGTGCTTGTGTGTGTCCATGTGTGTTTGTGCACATGTGTGTGTTTTTGTGTGTGTGCGCGTGTGTTTGTGCACGTGTGTTTGCGTGTGTCCATGCGTGTATGTGTTTTTGTGTGTGTGTGCATGCGTGGGTGTGTGTGTGTGTGTGTGCGCGCATACATTTTGTGATTCATTTACAAAAACTCTTGTAATGCTCTTTAGTAAATGTCTGTTCAATGAAGGACACTCAGATCAGTGATGACATTTGTAAAATCATTATAAATAGATAATAATAATGGAGTCATTTTTGAGCACTTACACTTATTAAATTGTAATCTTATCATTTTAGTTAATTAGATTTTTGTCCATGTTATATTTTCCACTAAAATATCTCCCTTCATCTTAAGAACATGTTTTCCATTACTTTCATAATCAACCTGTTTCAAAGCCGTAGCACTCTATGCTTTTTCATCACTGGGTAAAAGTGGCTTCATTACCTTTCATTGTACTATAACTCCAGTGGTCTGAGTAAACATAATACTTAATACTTAATACTGCATCTGCTCTTTCTTTCCATTTTCAACTTAAAAAAAGACTTACCCCATGATATAAAGTATTGGCTACAAGTATTCAGGTTAAATACATGATTGACAGCTGTCATTGCTAATCACTGATCACATTTTGCTCTTTTCAGTGACAGCATTACACGATGTTATGTTTATTATTTTATTATTTATTGTTTGATTTGGACCAAAAGGAGGGACATACAAAGGAATGTTCTTGAATCTTTACACCCTTCGTTTTAGCTCCTTAGCTCATGAATCTGCTCAACCTTCAAATCCACTGTGAAAACGAATTAATATACAGATATGATCAGTAGTGTAGTGGTCCTGGAGAAGTCAGTGTACTCAATATGTTTGCTTTTTTTATGTAGTCCAGAGAAAATGTCCACTAAGACCAAAAAAGTGGACCACATTAGTCCGACTCTGAGGTCCTTCCACTGGCTGCCTGCCCGTCAGAGGACAGACTTTAAAGTTCTGTTGTTTGTCTATAAAGCTCTGAATGGTTTAAGACCTAAATACATCAGTGAGCTCCTGACCCAGTATGAACCTACCAGACCCCTCAGCTCATCTGGATCCATTCTGTTGTTGAGAACCAGTGTTTATCTCCACATGTCTGGAACAAACTATCATAAAACCTCAGATCAGCTGAAAGACTCCATTTATTTAAATCCAGGTTAAAAACCCTCCTATTCTCAGCTGCATTTAAATAGAGTTTACATTCAGAAATTTAAATATCCACTGTTTCTTTTAAGCTTAAACTTTTTATCTGTTTTAATTGATTTAATCTGTTTCTTCAATTTTCCTTTTTTCCTTTTTAATCTTAAATCCTTTTTATTTTCTCTTTTAATTTTCACTTTTTATGCGTCGTTTGTGATGCTTTCATGTCTCATATGAAGCACTTTGAATTGTCCTGTACATGAAATGTACTATATAAATAAACATCTGTTTTAAAAACAGTGACATGTGAGACTCTATTTACTTTACCCAAAAATATATCGGCAGAATTTGCTCAATATTATAAAAATGATCATGACTTGATCAGGAGCAATTTGTAGGTTTTACTGGTCACACAAACAGCTGCATGAATGTAAATGTATTTAACATAAGACAAACAGGATAATGTTAGCCTTTCAATACATTAGCCTTTCTAACATTAGCATTTCATAACATTAGCCTTTCTAACGTTAGCCTTTCATAACATTGGCTTTTCACATTGTTAGCATTTCATAACATCAGCCTTTCTAACGTTAGCATTTCAAAACATTAGCCTTTCATACCATTAGCCTTTCATAACATTGGCTTTTCACATTGTTAGCATTTCATAACTTTAGTCTTTCTAACGTTGAGAATTTCATAATATTAACCTTCCATAAAATTAGCCTTTCATAGCATTAGCATTTCATAATATTAGCCTACCCACACAGTTTAACTTCATCTCTAAATGTGCAGTCATATGGGCAGTAGTTTAAAAAGTGATTAATTCTGAAACCACTTTAAACTTACCTCAGAATTATGTTTTCCTTGATCATATGTTCTCTCAATACGTGTCATTTGAAAGACATTTATTATGCCTTTCTTGGTCGCCTTTCCAATAATCGCACAACTTTCAATGAGAAGTCAACTGACCTGTCAAGGTGGCACTGGCACCTAAGGTGTCCAATCAGGTTCCACAGATGGCCAGCGCTAGTTAGCAATATTTTCCTCTGCATGACCTGCCCTACTCTGCCTCTGATTGGCTCATTAGTCCTCATGCCTAAAGTTAACCAAACTAATCAGTAAAGGCAGTGAGTACCAACCAATTAGAGGCAGAGTAGGGCGGGTCATGGCTTCACCATCCTGGGGGGGAAAATGGACATTTTGGCTCAGATAGTATTGGATGGTGACATCAAAGGGAATACTGACTGAAAAAATAAGAAAAGATAAGTAGATAAAAAAAAAAAAATAAGTAGGTATATTCCCTATACCACCATATACCCTGGACTACACCACTGGATATGACAAAAGATGATGAACACACACTGGAAGCAAATGTAAAACAATGAGGTAAACAGTATAATATATTGGTAAAACATCATAAATGACCTCGTCGGCTGCATATTACATAAGAAAGAATTCTTCCCAACTTCCATCATTTATAGTGAGTCATGTAAGAGCAGCAGAACAGAATTTCACCATTGGATTTTGAATTTCAAAATAAAACCAAGTACAAAATACCATTGTCTTTGTTTTAATGGACCATTTTATTTTGTAATGCTCTGTATAAACATGTCAGTCTGTGCTATAAATGTGCAGATAATATGTGATATGTTACATGGTACAGAGGCTTTGAAAACCGTACTGCATTATATATCTCAATTACTGCTTTATTTCATCTGCAGAAGCAACAGTGGAACAATTAAAAACGTGTGCCTTGGACTTGAGTTCTGTCAGAGCAGCATTATTTCAGCATCAGCGCTCAGTTAATGAGGTTAAAAAGGGATGAGTTTTCTGTTTAATAAGAATGTCTTTTACGTTTCCCTAGAAGTAATGCATTCAGATGAACACCTCATAGAGCTGTTAAAAGACAGAGTGAAAAAAGGACAATTCCAGGGCGTCACAATATTAAACAACATTAGATGATGAAATAGAAGAAACAGGAGCAGAAATATCGGATGGAGCTGATGTGGATTTTCAGGCCAGACGTCGAAAACCCAGTGTGAGGTCAGCTGGAGCCTAAGGCCTGGTCTGTACGAAGATGGGTTGGGTTGTATTCGGACAAGTTTTGTGTCGGACAGACCTTTCATCTGCAGGAAAACAGCATTTTCTGTCACTGAAACTGTGACTTTTTGAAACCAGGTCCCACAGTGGATACATGTGAAAACACCAGTGTTGCGTCTTCGTCTGTATGACCAAACCACAACTTTTCTAAAACAGTGATGTCATAGCCCCACCTCTTTAACCTTTCACCCAGAAAGGAAAACGTCACTTCACAATAACAACAACAATAACAATGCAGGATTACAGAGTAGTGCTGGTGCTATTAACGTTATTAGAAATATGTTTTTTTTTTTACGTTACGAGGTGGAAAAACGCAGTTTTTTCATCGCCGCCTTACGGCATTTTCCCCACATTACGGCATCAACAGCAATTTCTCTCGCGCGGCCAAAAATTCAAACTTAGTGGTCGGTGTGCGTGCGTACGACTGTCGGCGTCACTAAGATGCCGATATGCTATTGGTCGAAATCCCTCCCACAATGCACCAGAGAGATACTGCCCTCTCTCTTTATTTATCACTCGCTCAGTTCTAGATCTAGTGTGCGTTATGTAAAGACTTGTAACCATGGGTCCCAAAATTGTGAGTAATGATAAAGGGAGAATTAAAAAAATGGTAACTATGGAAATGAACTGGAACTAATAAAGAAGTACGAAGAAGGCACGTGCATCGTTATCCTCGCAAAGGAATATGAGCGTAACCAGTCGATGATAAAAATAAAATGTCATTTTCCTTCATATATTGTTTATTTATAATAATTATTTATACTGTTATTTAATTCTATACATGTATATTATATATAAGTAGTACTTACTATACTATTGTGTTATTAATTTTTAATATACCTGGGGTTTTGCACGCATTACATAATTACCATAGGTTTCTATTGTCTGCTATATGATAATTCCGCTTTACAGTCCCAACTCCGGAACAGGTTAATGTCGTATGGCAGGGGTCCACTTTCATTACAATGAGCAACAAACAACCATAGCAACAATATTCACTAAATGGTCTTGGATCTACTGTGGTGAGCTGTTGTTCTTCTGTAGTCTATGGTTTGTATACAGTTCACAGGCTCCACATCTTCTCCTTTTTATGACAGTATTACAGACCTGGGGCTCATGTACATACTCATACTGAAACCTGACGTACGCTTAAATCCAGAAAATAGACAATACATCCATAGACAAAAAAAACAAAACAGATAAACAAAACTGAGTGTATGCCTGAATCTGAGCACATTTCCTTTTTACATCCAAATCAGCGTGGAAGTGACCATATATGTTGGAGTACATAGATATCCAGATTGAAATATGCAAATTAGTATAAACAAGGTCTGCAGGTCAGATTTCCTCTGGGTTCTCTGCATGATCAGCTGATCTCAGCTGTTTGAGTCGCCTTTATTGTGACACTGGTCTCACAGAGGCGACTGCGATCACCCCCAAGGTAAATATATATTTAGTATTTTGTTTTTTGTTTGTTCTACGACTCATACAAAAGTTTGATCATGGCCAAACAAGATAAAAGTTCATGCATTATCACACCAAGATACTAAAGAGGGAATCAAAGACTTTGACTCATGTTTAATCACTCAGTTTATTATTTTTCATAAGACAATGATGCAGGAGAAGGAGTTTAGACACAGTCCCAGCTTCATGTCACAGAAGTTTCCTGCTGCCTCACCGTCATTAGCTGATCCTCCGGTCCGCTGCAGCAGCCAGCTGAGCAGCATGATGCATGAGCAGCATGATGCATGAGCAGCATGATGCATGAGCAGCATGAGGCTCTCCTGACAATCAAAGGAAAATCATACAAAATCAAACTGGGTTGGATTTTTTTTTTTTTTTTTTTTTAATCTCTTTCAAAACATTTTATGTCTCAGAAAATCAAAGTGATAATTGACTTGTTTTGGTCTGGTTGGGTTTTTTTTTTTTTTTTTTTTTTTTTCTCACCTCATAATTGTGCATTTTTTAAAGAAAAAACATTAAATAATACTGTTTTTTTTTTTTTTTTTTTTTTTTTTCAGTAGAAACAGTTCTATGAGAAAGTAAAAGTATCATATTTAATGACATCTAGTGGCAGTATTGTCATTTTGGTAAATCCCTCTTTTTACACATAAGCTCAAATCTGTATGTCCTAACAAGGTGAGAGTATTATCATTATCATTATTCACAACATATACATCAGTAAAGTAAATAAATAAACAAAAATAAAACAAAGCTTCACCTCACTCTCATCTTAAGCAAAAGAAAAAAAAAACAGAAACAGTTTGACAAAGATTGGCGGATAAAACTTTGTCAAACAAGGACCAAGAAGCACTGCTATAAAACACATTTAATCACAGCCTCAAAATACAATATTACAAACTGAAAAAAGGCTCGACTGACTCAAAAAGACAAGAAGTGAACTTTACTTCACAAGTTCAATATAAGATGAGTGGATTCTACAAAGGCTGCTCAGTTTTATGCAGTTTAAAACACAATTCTTACTCTCTCTCTTATAGATATATATATTTTTTTATATTTTATTGTTTCCACATCACAGTAGGGTCAAAAGAAAAATGTTATTTCTCAATCCCAAGAACCTAAAGTACGGCCTTGTGAACTCGGCGTGTACAGATTTGGTCAGAACATACAAGTCTGGTACTTGTGAATTTTCCTCCCGTCTCTGCTGTATTTACACCATCTTAACATATTTCCCTCAAATCACCACAATGTCACTCAATTTAATTTCAGTATATTTGTACTAATATTTACATGTCATTTATACATATCTATTTATACATACATTTTTGTCCTCTGTAGGGGGCAAAAGTGTCATGGTTTTACTTTAAAAATGCTGTCTACTGCAAAGGACATTCCATAAAAATCTAAATAAACAAATACAAATAAAAAAAATATATAGGAAAAAACGCTTGCGTGATGCAGTTTCTGATCAAGATGCAAAAAAGCTAAAACTTTCACTTTGCTGGGTATCAGGAGGATATTGTATATTGCTCATATAACAACATCTAACATAAAAACAACATAAGAAATAAAGATATATTATATACTTTCCGTAATATTCGCTAATACTAACATTATTTTGTTAAAGTATGACACAGATTTAACATGATCAGCTGGGAACATTTTCAGAAATTCAGTTATTTGATAAATCATCTACTTTTTCTTTTCTTTCAGTCAAACCTGAAGCTATGATACACTTATTTTTAGATTGACTGTGACCTCTGCCGTGCTGCTTGTTATTTGATTGAGGTTTATTATAGTTTTTAATTAACATCCAGACGATTATTAACATCTACTTCAGAATCCTTTTTTAAATTTTTTTTAGATCCTGTTTACTTTAAAACTGAACAAATACGGTCTAAAAACAGGCATTAAAAAAAAGCCTAAAAAAATAATGAGAAAATCTAACCGAAAATACACAGAGTTCAGAACTTTAATGAGACAGACACTGCCCTGGAAAGTCCAAATTAATATCAGATTTTAGTATCTCGAGGCTTTAATGATTATTCTGGTCTTGTGTGTTCTTCCAAACAAAAAGTCGATGATATCATGTGGAAGCGCCAACAAAAAAGGATTGATGTCAGCATCACACCAGTGTTGTCAGAAAGAGATAACAGCTCGATGACAACGGTGGCGTGTTTGAAGACAGAATGAGGCTGGAGTCACTAAGTCACAAAGACAGACTGGAATGAAAGGAGAACAAGTGAGGAGAGATTACAGTTGAAAGCAACAGTGGCTTTGCTTTGACGCTGTTCAAGTTTACCGAGTTCGATGGACCATATGCTGTCGAAACCCCCCAGACCATTACATCGAATGTTTTCTCCAATCAATCATCCATGTCGTCTCTGAAGTGTGAATGAGCTCCATTTTCATTTTGGGATAAACTTGACAGTGAGGGAGAGGTGATCAATGACCGACCAAAGTGTGTGTTCAGAGGACGTGTGTGTTTGTTCCATCACTTAGACAGACGGACGGACAGACGGATGGACGGACAGACAGACGGACGGACGGACAGACAGACGGACGGACAGACAGACAGACAGACGGACGGACGGACAGACAGACGGACGGACGGACAGACAGACAGATGGACAGACTTTACACTTTATTTACATTTTTTTAAATACATGTCTATCTTTTGTGTTGTTATCCTATATTATAAAAGGGAAATGGACTTGATTCTATTCTGTTCTATTATGTTATGTTCTATTCTATTCTGTTCTATTGAATTTTGTTCTATTCTTTTCTGTTCTATTGTATTTTGTTCTATTCTTTTCTGTTCTATTCTTTTCTATTCTATTCTTTTCTGTTCTATTCTGTTCTATTGTATTTTGTTCTATTCTTCTGTCTTCTGTTCTATTCTATTCTTTTCTATTCTATTATTTTCTGTTCTATTCTATTCTGTTCTTTTCTATTCTATTATTTTCTGTTCTATTCTATTCTGCTCTATTCTGTTCTATTGTATTCTGTTCTATTCTTTTTCTGTTGTATTATATTCTGTTCTGTTCTATTCTGTTTTGTTTTGTTTTGTTTTGTTTTGTTTTGTTTTGTTTTGTTTTGTATTGTTCTATTTGCCTGATCCTGTTCTGGGGTTGGTTGGGTCCACATTGTTTATTATCTAAAGGATTAACAAATCAAATCCTGATTCATCACATGACGTGTAGGTTTTGCCAGAAGAACGAATGGACTAAACGACCTGTTGTATGTTTGTATAATGTCTTAATGGGCTGAGAAACAAACAAATATTACTTACGACCTCCACACGTGCTTTCTTTTCCCAGTGTTTGTCTGACACCTGTTGAGACTGCCACACGTTGCTGTTCTCCAGGTGCATCCCTTTGTTTTCCAGCTCTGAAGTATTCATCTGCAAACAGGTGCACATGCGCTGGGTAAAACAGAGCCTTCACAGCCTGTTCCTTTAGCTTCCAACGGTTCAGACACAGTTGTACGTTTACCCGTCATGTGATCATTCTTGTCATGGAGTTTTGAAACAGTCCCTGTGTTCCAATATTCATACTTTCCGGACTTATCGTACCGAGATTGAGTACGAAGGGTGTTCACATTACGATCACGGCGAAAATAAGTGTACTTAAAGAACCCGGATGGTGCACTCAAAA
>JAPSES010074817.1:5000-10177 GCA_029822895.1 Maxillicosta whitleyi
TGAAATACGAATTAAGAGACTTAATGTCATTTGATGGAATAAAAATATCAACATTTTAGGTAAAGTTGAATAAAGTTTTCTTCATGTTGCAGTAAAACACATAAAAATTGCTTCTAAAACTAAAAATAAATGTATGATTCTCAACATCTCACTCTGTAAAAGAAGGTTCATCATGTTTTATCTCAGCTTTACAGTCAGACGACGTGGCATTTTGTTGACAGGTTGATGCAAATGCAATGGTTTTTAGTTTATTTCACCATTTTCATGTAAAAAGTGCATTTTTTTCATATTATTCTATATTATATGAGAACGATTTGCACAGTTACTAAACTCCAGAGCTTATTCTCCAAGATGACAGCTATTTTGACGTCACTAGTCATACATTCCATCAGTATCTCTTATTGTATTGTGACTTAAGTGGTTCTGAGACTAAATAAACCCACACACAGGTGTTTTCAGACAGGTAATGGGTTAATTTGGGGTTTTATTGATCACTGTTCAAACTCAATGGGTTTCATGCAGCAACTCAATTATATATATATATATATATATATATTTTTTTTTTTTTTTCATAAAAATCAACAGTGTGTTGTTACTATCCAAATCTGCTCTTCCCCTGGTGTGATAAATATTAAATAAATCATAATCGTGAATGACATAGGCGTGGCCGACATTATAGATATGTGTGTAACCACGCCCACTAATAACCCATCAAGGGGCTGGTGTTGTGCCGTGTGCAAACAAAGATGAAAAAGGGCAGACGGGAAAAGAATTTCAACTGTGAAATGGAATCGAACAAAGGAAATGCGAGGTTGCGGAATCACTACTGACATTACACGAAAAAAAAAAAAAAAATCACACAGTAGTGGAACCAAATATGTGGTGCGTGATTTTAACACAGTCACAGAAACCTAAATAAATAACAATACATTTTGATAGATGCTCTATACTTTAACAAAAGAAGAATCCAATGAGTCCTGTCAGATTCTGTCGGAGGAAAAACTATAAAACTCCGCCGCGCACGCGCACACCTGACTCACGCGCATTTTCACTCGTCTCCAAACTCCACAGTATGATCTCGCGGCGGACTTTTTTAACCGTTTTTCTCCTCTGCGCAGTGCTCATACGAATACACAAATATTCACATTTTACTTACCTTTCGAGTTCAAGCGGTGACAACAGCCAAACACCACATTATTCGGATTTCCAGGTTTAATTAATCAAATTTCACCGGTTTGGGGAAATTACGTCATATCCGGAGGCGGGGCTAAGGTTATTCCTCAGGTTTTAAAGCGAAGAATATTTACTTTACTCTGCCGTCTGTCCTTTAGTTTCATTATTAATGATATTTTTTCCTGATAGAAGTGTGTCCTGAGAGTTATTCCACTTAGTTCAATTGATGAGATATTTTTCAACCATAAATTCATAAATAAATCATAGAAAATCCTCTAAGACAGCAGATGATCAGTTCAGGGGCCACGTTCAGCCCAATATTAATATCAAGTGAAAAAAATTAATGCAGAAACATTACTTACCTTTCAAGTTATTGTGGCATCAGCAGCTGGACACCACATTATCTGGACTTAGGGTTTTAATTAATTAAATTTTGCAGTTTTGGGGAAAATTGCGTCATTTCCGGAGGTGGGGCTATGGGTAGTCTAATGATTAATGCTGATAGAAACGTGTCCAGACAGATGTTCCACTTTATTCAACTGACAAATAAGGTATTTTTCAACTGTAAGTTTCTAAATTGATCACATAAATTCCTCTAAGACAGCAGGTCAAACTCATTTAAGTTCAACAGCCACATTCAGCCCAATATTGAACTCAAGTGAAAAAATTAATCCAGATAAATAAAACTAGAAAACAGTAACACAATGTGCTTTTAATAGTGTAAGATTCTGCCCTATAATTTAGATTGGATTGTCTTTGTGTAAATCGTATTATATACTTATTTATATTTGGCAATATTCTGATATTATAACAGCACTAGGCCATTTTACCTTGAAAAAATGGGTCAAGGTTATATATTTTCAATAGGCTTTTGCTCCATGTCAAGATGCATCCACAGTTTAAATTTGGTGCTGATATGTCAATGCATTCTTCAGATAATGTGATTATGTCACTGAATACACCTTCTGTCAGTTGGCTGAGGGGTAAAAAAAAAACAAAAACAAAAAAACAAAACAAAACATGAATAATGAAAACGCCAAATGCATCTCCAAAAAATTATGAAAATGTTTACATGTACAAACCATCCTTTCACACAAAATATGAATAACTTAACAACCTGAAATTTTTTGAGAAAAATAAGTTTATCATTTACACAGGTACATTACAACTTACAGATCACAGTGGATCTACAAATAAACAAAATATTTAATAACAGGCATCTAGAACTGGAAAAATATTAAATATACTTGGTAAGTTCATCCCATGGGCTGGATTGGACCTTTGGTGGGTGATTTTTTTCTATTATCTTTGGTAAAATGCAGTTGACCACTTCAAACACCACAAAAAAATAAATAAATAAATAGACTGGATCAAAAATAAGAAAACACTGGTGAATACCACAAAATAAGATTATATGTAGGATATGAACAAAAGAAGAAGAAGCCTAAAAAGTTAATATTATATTTATATTTATATAAGAAATTTATATTTCAGTGACGTGCAGTGAGGGTTGGCGTTGGGGAGGCACTGACTCACAAGTCAGATTCACAAACATACAGTAGGATGAAAACCATTTTAAACACCAGTGCCACTGTATATTACAGTATATCTTACCTTTACTTGAAGCAAACCTCGAAGTTCTGGTGTCGGTCTTCCAGTATTTATGATTTCTTGCTTTGACTGAAAGTCCAGCTTTGAAAAATGTCTTAGTTTATAAATCAAATCCTCCATTTTTGGGGCAGAAATGACAACTTGTGGCTAAACTCTACAGTGTCCAGAGCACACTACTTATGTTTACTTTTTGCACAGGGGTCAGAGGTCACCTGACCTGGCTGGTGGCTGCTCACTATCGCCTCCTTCCTTCAGGCAGAGGTACTGCATGCCTCAAACATTTGCCACAAACGAACACACGCCATTTGCACGCGCTCAGTCCAGTCCAATCTGGAGGGAGGGGCTTAGACCGCCTCAGCTTTGGTCTACGAAGGAGACTCCGTTCATTTAAGCAGAAAATACAAAAATTTCTGCGATTTTTACTATAAAAGTGGTCAAAATACATTAAGAACCAAAATTATAGTCCATATTTATTTTATTATTTTGTTTCTTTTTCCTCTCATGATGACGCCTCCCCTGACTGCACGTCACTGTTATATTTTTATTTTCTTCAGACAAGGTATAGTTTTTCAATGTTACCTGCTTGACAGTTTCAACTGTGATTCCAGTTTTCCTTCTGAGGAAGTCGAAACTGCCGAGCAGGTAACATCAAAAAACTACACCTTGTCTGAAGAAGAAAAAAAATATAAAAGAAGAAATTTGTGGGTAAATGTAAATTTTTCTGCCGTTACATGAAAAATCAGGTAATTTTTTAATTTTTTAAAAATTTTTAAAATTATTTATTTCCATTTGGACCGAAAGGAGAAACTTCAGGGGGAAAGGTGAACATTTTCAGATCGTATTAGTTTAGTTTTTTTTATTTTCTGCGTCCAAGACTAAAAGTTTTCATTTAATTCTTGGTTTTGGACAAAATCCATGTCAGAGAAACAGACTCAGATCCACAAACGAACACCAAGGCTTTAAAGTAAGCACCGCTCGCACACTAAACTGAGGGGTCAGAGGTCAAACCACTCCCTCGACACATGCTGAGCCTGTCACAGTGGATGGAGTCGTCATGGCGACTGAAGATGTTACCGCCGGTTTCATCACAGACCATCGCAGACCGGCCTCACACAGTATTTAAGTGGCTTCTTATCTCACTTTGCATCATCCCTGGTGACCTCGGAGTGAGAGTGATTTCACAGACTGAAACACACACAACAAAGACAGACACGCAACCACAATGTCGCCTCGTTTACTACACTGCTCTGTCGACGACTCGGCTCTGATTGGTCCACGTTCTGCGTCCATCTGTTAGAGAGCCGACGTTCTGATCATATTTTAATCACAGTCATTTAGAAAGAATTATGTATTCATATCTTACACAAACAGCTGTGTATTAAAGAGGAGGCTGCACCTGTTGTGTATTTCCCATACATTTTATTTTACTTTGTTTTACTTTATTTTATTTTGTTTTATTTTACTTTACCTTATTTTGTTTTATTTTACTTTATTTTATTTTATTTTATTTATACAGAGCCTGTAAGGGGACATTGGGGGGAACTTTATTTTATTTTATTTAGGTAAAAGACTCTGGATTTTACATTAAGCTAAATGTTTGATCTCTCCCAGGTGTTTTCAGACAGGTAAAGGTGAAGGCAAACCAACCCGACTGCATATCGTCACCAGACTGATCTCCCCGACACGGTCAAAAAATGTGTGACAAACACATTAAATCGACTGCCGACTTGAGCGTACATCCTATGGACCAAACCACAGGTGATCTTGGTCTTTTTCCAACAGATTTCATGAAGCTGTTTATGTTCAAATCATCATCTCGATAGTTCATTTGTATTTGACCGATGCAGAACGTCACCTCCAGATTTAGCACCATATGACGAGTGTGAAATTAAAACGAAGCCAAAGACACCGCGGCGTACACGAGCTAAGATGCACTGTTGAACCTAAAACCCATTTTCAGTGGTAAAATCACAGCCAAAAACAGGAAGTACGTCATAAGTGTCAAACTCCGTTTAGTTCAGGGACCACATACAGATACAGTCCAATTTGATCAGTAAAATTATAATTTAATAACCTATAAATAATAAAAATGTTGTGAAAATGTTTTTTTTTAAATTTTTTTACAACCTATCCTTTTATACAAATGTGAGCAACATGAACAAACTGACATTTCTTAAGAAAAATAAGTGAATTTTAACAATATTAGACACCGGTTTATCATTGACACATGTTTATTACAGATCACATTGGATCCACAAATACACAAGACAGTTACTAATACGCATCTATGACCATAAAGTACCGTATTTTCCAGATTATAAGCCTCACCAGCCATAAAATACATAATAAAGAAGGAACAGACATATATAAGTCGCACTGGAGTATAAGCCTCA
>JAPSES010074818.1:0-10176 GCA_029822895.1 Maxillicosta whitleyi
ACTATCTATGTGCTCTAAAGCATTTACAAATTAGGTTTAAAGGTTGGAAATGAATAAAGACTCACAAAAGTCTATTACTCTAACAAAAGAAAGACACGACACATGGGATTATCAAACAAACTGTATTAATATTTATTGCAGCCATCTACTAATGAGTATGCATGTCATGAATATGCTTTATAAATGATGAATTCAGTATTTGTTAATGCTTAATAGTGTGTACTTATTATAATGTGTTACCAAATTTGGTTCTTATACTCACTTATTATGATATTTTTAGGACATACTTGAGTATTTTTACTACATACTGTATATAGCACTGAGCAAAAGTCTTAGTCCGCCTCTAGTTTTGTTGTTTTTCCAATGTTTACATAAGCACCATCATCTTCTGCAAAACTGAGTCACCAGTAAAACCCATGTGGTTTGACAAATCATAGTGGTTATACGGTAGATGCATGTTTTTATGTTCAGTTAATGAGGTATTTTGCAAAAAAAACATCACTTTTTCTTCCGTTTTCTCCGCTCTGATATAATAAGCATTGAATTTAATCTGAGCTTTTACAAATATCTATATAAATCAATAAAATAAAGTACATTAAATCAAAAAAATACCATATTTTGACAGAAAAATGCAAAACGCAAGGGATGATATTAGAATAAATTCTGATAAATCACGTGTTAAGGTTAGATGTAGAGAAAACTGAATTCAGAAGCTGCCACAAAAATAGTTCTAGGTCTTTCTTTCTTTGTAAAAATTAAAGGTTGAAATGAGCATAAAAACACACAATAAAGTATAGGGAATTTAGGGGTTTTTTTTGTAATTTTTAGAATTTACTGTGACCTCTGACCCCATGACAAAAAGCAGCGCAAATAATTCGAAACAACTGTCACATGTTGAATGAAAGCTGATAATTATTTATTTATTTTTGTTATTATTTTACTTTTTGTCCAGTTTGTTGATATTTTGTGATTATTTTTTAGTCATTTTCTTGATTATTTGTGATTTATTTTTCATTTTGTTGAATTTTTGTTCATTTTATTCATGATTTTTGTTCATTTTGTTTATTTTTGTTCATTTTGTTTATTTTTTCTATTCATTTTTTCTTCATTTTTGGTCACTTTAGTTTAAATTTGTTACCACCAAAACATTAGACAATAATGACATAAATCTCGTACCGTCTGAACTTTCACGTACAGTATATCCACACTGGATCTTAATAAAAATACTGACAAATACAAATGTGTGGACATTAGAAGTTTACTGAATGAAAAACTCTAATGTTGGACTTTTACACAGTAATGTTCTTTCATAACACAATTAGGTTTCACACAAACTACGACCTCCTTTGAACACTACGACACGATGTTTCTATGTATCTGAGAGTCCACACAGTCCTTTGTCATTGCCAGTGGGTGAAAGATAATCGGATAATCTAAAAAAACAGAGTAATGGGATTACTGTGTGGTGGGCTGCTGAAAATAACCTTGGAGAATCTGACAAACACCCAGTGGAAGTGACACACGAGGGTGCTTTTATCACCATCTGTGGCTGATAATTAGGTGTTGCTCTTCGATGAAATGATATTAAAAGGACATGAAATCTGACTTAATTTAAAAGAATGAAGACTTAAAGTTTCACACTGATGAGGACGGAGGATAATTATTACCTGTAATGACGATCGACCTGATGAACCTTCACTGATTAAAGAGTGAATGTCAAACTTGGATGGGTCTGATACCACAGTCGGCGACCTTTACTGTGTAAAGAGCCAGATTTGATCATAAATAAAAGAATATCTGTCTGAAAATGAAAAAAAAAAAAAAAAAAAACACTACGTCTGAGCCCTTTAAAGGCAGGTACCACAGCCTATTTAGTCTAAATGAGTCTATCAATATTACTAATAAGACTAAATAAGCAGTCATTTATGTTTTACCACAGATGGCCTCTCTGCCGGAGGCTGTTTTACTTTGCATTTCCATTACAATTATTCAGTCTTTCAACATTATACTTTTTGTTGTTTGCCAAATTCAGCACAGATAAAGCATACCAATAAGCCAACAAAGCCAACAAGTCTGTCCATGTACGACTAAATTCTTTGTTATCGTCACTAACTTTGCTTCTTTTGGATGCTGAAACATTTCCTAGTGAAATACCCATCAAAAGACCACTACACAGTTTAGGCAAACCTTCTAAAAACATGCTCATGAGGCAAAATTCAAAGCAGTAGGCCTAAAAATGGTTGTAAAAAAACAAAGTGTAGGCCAAAAAAAAGATAATAAAAATGATTTGCATCGGGAAAAAAATATTAAAGGTAGCTTGGGAGTTGTGAGTAGATAATTCTAACTCTATCTGTAAAATCCACTCTATAAATAATGATTCTGTTTTTCTATTGATTGATGATTTTTAGCCCTTCTTATTCATTTTTTATAATAAAGAAGGATCCATGGAGTGTTCATGGGGTTGTGTATGTACTGTACAACCAAAATAAAGTACAATGTGTTAATATTTTATCACATTGCTTGATAGTAGATGCTGTTTCTCCATAAATGAGTTGTAGGAAAGAGAAAAAAAAATACACTCCACATGCTCTGGAAAACATTAATTAAAAATGTACCTCTAATTAATTAAAGATATACTCAGATATACTTATTTTGAGCACATTCTTGGGTTTGGTCACATTTAAAATGTATTATTTAAGTCACAACATGCATTCTTATACACAGTTTGAGAAATATAATCAAAAACTATCAATCCACATTACATATGTCACTCTTTATGGCTGTATTTTTCATTCTATGCTGAGAAATGCACCACTTAAAATGGCACAAACATGAGCAGGAAATTGAAATGAAATCAAATGAACAAACATGAATGACAGTGAACTCAACAGGAAAGGTCATCCTGATCCAAATGTTCACAAAACAGAACAGAAGTTACATTTTTATGCCTATATCTGTTTTGCCACATATATAGTTCTTTGTGCTTTCTGTGAGCCTTTAATATTTTATACTGATCGCTAATGCTAGCTGCTAATGCTAAGTAATTTGTGTGTTAGGATGGGTAAAATACAGTTAAAAATTCTCTACAGGGACAGTAAAATGAGTTAACCATTAACCTTTTCTTCTTTTTATTTAAATGTTAAATTGTAAATGTTCTAAACAAAAGAAAAAAACTAAATACGCCTAAGTGCCAACAAGTGCTATGGCTAACTGCTAATGCTAACCGCTGCGTGTATTAGAATGAGTAAAATGCTCCTTAACCTTTTTTTTTTTTAATTAGCATATATATACTGTATATATTAAATTGTTAATGTACACAAATGTTCTAAATACAACCAGAAAAATTATTAAACATGACTAAGAAGCTTGTGTTTGTTGAGTATGAAACAAAGAAGGGTTTTCCATTTGGTCACTTTGCACAGACCATGTTCATTTGTATTTTTTTTTTAATCCTAGATAAGATTACTGCATCCTGTGCTGGTGTCCACTCAGCACAGAAGCAACATGAGTTACACAGACATGATAGTACACTATAGTAATGTTTGTTACAGCCTGCATTAAAAAAAACCAAAAAAAACACCACCTTCATCTCTGTTGTGTTTGTCGTTACACTGTGATGATACCTGCCTTCATTTTTTGGGTTTTGTGAGCAGACACAGTTCAGACCGGCTCAGCTGCTCTGAAATGAGTAGATTATAACAGACAGACCCGTGACTGTGAAAGAAAGTCTCTGTCTGTTTCTGTAGCAGGCTGGCCGGTTGCCTGGATACTGCTCAGTGATGTGTGTAAGCCCTATACAGTAATTACCCAGGTATCATAGCACCGCTGCTGGAAAGCGACAAGGCGCTGCCCTCCGCCACCCCAACCCCATAACCGAGATAAGAGAGGCCGGCTGATTTGATTTTAACCCTCGCCGTTTGAGCACACAAAGAAAAACTCCAACTACTGTTAAGATGAAGATGACGAAAACCCCCAAAACAATGGATGAAGTGCATTCTCACATCTCGGCTGCGCTAATTGAGTCTGGTTCGAGGGTCAGTTCCCGCTGGAGGTGACCACGGTGAACAACACATGACCTGCTAATGGCATATATTAAGTGCTTCTCCATTGGAAACATATTGGATTGTGTGTCAATACTCTCCATCTGTGCATTTGTGTTTACCAGACCCCCAGTATACACTTAATGTCATACAACCTGCTGTTCATTATTCCTTATTCTTGTTGCCCCGTCTCTTTAATAGCCTGCCTGCTCTATTCTGGGAAATGTACTGGATGGAAACAGGGAGGAACGTGCTCAGATGTACAATCAGCGACTGACGCAGGTTCATCTCACCCTCCCTCCCTCTCTCTCTCAACCCTTTCCTCCCTCTATCTGTCTCCATATTTATTCTCTTCACTTATCTCCGCTTTGAAGGCGGTATTCTATCACAAACCTGAATATGATGCGAAGTGAAAAACAAACATACACGCGTAAAGGTGTTTTCTTTCCTTCTGTTCAGAAAGACAAATATGACACACAGCAGTAACATTTGACTAACAACTTACTAAACGCATCATTTCTACTACTTGATGTTCCATATCCTCACCAGCAGGGGGCATTCTGGTACCAGAACACACTTAGCTACAAAAACCACCAACAAACCAGCGCTATGTTTCCACAGAATGTATCAATCACTGAATAACGGATAAATATAGTTGTTTACACACATCTGTATTATGGTATCATGACGTTTTTACTTCAAAATAAAACTCATAGATGCTTATTTTGACGGTCGCTCAAAAACACTGTCTTATAGTCATCCCCTTTTGCATCAGCTGATAGTTTACATTACAGCTCTGTTATTAGCCACAGCAAATCCACAAACCACCTCTGCTTTCTGAACAGTTTGTGTTGTCAGTAGCTGAACGAAAGATCTGTTTGGAATCGAAGAAACAAGGTCAGAACTGTCAGAGTTTAGTCTGAACCGTGGATCAACAGCAAATCAGGAACAATAATAACACTACATAATAACTTTACAGCTTCATATGTCTCATACTCACCCACATAGGGAAAAAAAATTGTAATTTCAACAACAGAAAACCGAATGTAATGTGGTGGAAAAAGGTGAAACAAAGACAACAATGACACAACCAGACTTACATTGGGGTCGACAACAAGTGTAAATCCCCAAAATCCCCCCCAATTCCCCACTCCCCTAACCATTTGGAAAAAAACCACAACACCTGGTGTCAAAATATGACATCAATTAAACTCAGCGTAGTGACATGAACAAAGAGCGTTATTAGACAATTGATATGAACTCAATTTGAGCTACATTGACCTGATGGTGGCAGAATAATGATCAGAAAACCAATTTTTTCCACAAAACATCACCTAGTGAATGAAAATGACACCATATGAACTCTGGATGATGGCTAGAAAATGGATATTTATAAAAAACAAAACAAAAAAATATGAATATGAACCAAATTTTATCTCAATCGGCCTATTTTTGCTTGATTTATGTCCAAAAAATGACTTTCAACTAAAGCTCCCCAATTTGGACGAGTTATAATAATACTCATAGATAAGTTGAAATCAACAGGGTTCTTTCTTTCACGCGGGGTCGAATCTGTTCATTATCAACGAGAAGAAATCGTATTCACACACAGGAAACGTGGCAGCAGATCTGGCAGTGGTGGTCAGGGTAAAACCATTATATCTGTAAAACTCGATTTCGGGGATATAATTAAACTATTAAAATTAATAAAAATATAACAATTTTAGTACCTAAACTGTGTGCAATGTAATAAAATCATTTGACCGAGTTATATGGGTACCCTTATCAGAAGATAGCAATGCAGTCATAAAATAATAATGAGTGCATTATAAATAAATAAAACCCAGTTTTTATGAGGCCTTAAGGCACCCAAGTTTGAAGTACAGTTCACAATATTTTGCTAAACCCATTTTTATTAGTCTGTGCTTCATTTATTTGTGTATTTGGACCCTAATAGTTCATAAAGTTTGAATTTCAAAGATATTTTTACAATCATTCCGGCAAAAATTTAGTGGATTTCTACAACCTATTTTAATTCCTGCTTAATTTGTTACATTTTATAACTAGTTACATCACAACATTTGCACATACAGTGGACCCCCGGGTTACGGCGTCCCTAGCTTATGTTTTTTTGTGGAATACGAAGCTCAGTTCAGAATCTCACGTCTGTTTCGTAAAGACTTGATCTCGTGTGATCTCGTAGCCATGGGTCCCAAGATTGCAAATGATGTTAAAGGGTGAAGTAAGAAGATGGTTACTATGGAAACAAAGCTGGAAATAATCAAGAAATATGAAGAAGGCACACACATCGTTACCCTCGCTAGGGAATATGGCAATATGGTTTTGTACGCATTAGCTAATTACCATAGGTTTCTATTTCCCGCCATACGACGATTTCGCCTTACGATCCCAACTCCGGAACGGATTAATGTCGTATGGCGGGGGTCGATGGTATAAGGTCTAGACTTCTGACGATCATTTCTCTGAGTACGACATAACTGTTTGTCAGCAGCAGTGGTTGGAGTCCACACCTTAAATACTTAAAATGTTGTTGGTTGAAGAGATCAGAGCAGCACAGCCAACAACCTGGAGGGGGTGGGGCCTAAAGTGGCTCATGTGCATTTAAAGGGCCAGTGCTCCAAACCACCTTTCTGGTGTCATTACTGAGAAATAGTGTTGAAGATGAACTTGTGGAGTTGAATTAATGAAGAATTCAGACCCAAGCAGAACATTTACAGTTTATGTAGACCAAAGTATCACTAACTATCACTAGCTAATATGTACACTTCCACGTTAGCATCCTAGCAGGACATATTACAGTGGAGTTTTCACATGTCATACACTCACGCACACACCAGACCGGCTGAGTTAAAGAGAGACTAATAGCCTAACTCATAGTGCGAGCTGGCCTCATTTTTTGCCGTGCTCACCGGAGCATCACTTCGCCTCCTCTCCTTATTCAGGTGAGGGGGCAGAGCATAAGTCAAACAGAGAACATCACCCCCGAGGCCTTCATGCCGTCTATTGCTATAAAAAGTCATGTTCACCTCTTCTACTCAGCCCAGGAGACAGTTAGAAGGAGGCAGGGATGGATGAGAGGCGACATGCTCCCCGTTATAAAAGGACTTTCTGCAATGAGACTAAAAGTCTGATGTTAAACTCACAGCAAATGATATAAACGCAGAGGAGTCACTAAACTGAGGGGTTAGCGGCGATTTCAACCGGGGCGTAAAGTACCGACTCATCTCATTAAAATTCAGGCACCCCCGAGAACATGTCTGTGATGTTCTGAGGGGTTTCTAAATGTTTGGTTCTTTTCCATTTATGTGCATCATTATCACCATCATCATCATCATCATCACAGATCATGTGTAAAATTAGGCTGTTATTGATGTATGATTCATGCATGAGTCTGATTCATCTGCAATTCACTTTAATAAAGATACCAGCACGCTGAGTTTTCCTGCTAGCATGATCAAAGTACCATCGCAACTTTTCTGATGCAAATGGTTGCAAAACAACACACAGTGGAAGAAGAAACTTTCACTTTTTATACAGTAAAACCTTGTCTTTTGTGGCTTAATCCTCCTTCAGTGTTCATTATAAATACATCTAAATGACGCAGTTTTTTAAGTTACAATAACCATTGTTTCTAACACCAGCTGCTTTATAAACTATACAGTATCTGTCATGTACACTGGTGTAAAAAAGGTTTTACACACCCTTAATGTTACCCCTCACATCTTTTTTTGTGTCTCAAAAGGTGTGACCGCATCAGACAAAAACAAATAAAAATGATTACTTTATTTAGCATAAACAATAAAAATCTAAACTAAATTCTTAACAGTTTCGTGACTGTTTGAGTTCTGTCTGAGTTCAATAACATGACTGATTCTTAATGACATATGGATTATATCATGGGTTGGCGACCTTTACAATAATAACAATAATAATAATAATAATAATAATAATAATGTCTGGTACCAAAAGATAGCCTTTTATGTTTTACATGTTGAGGATTAGTTTGTAGAGAATATGTCATGAATAAATCAAAGTTAAAGTTAATTAAATTTACAGAACTACCAACAAATTACATAAATAAACTAAAGAAAACCGACATTTGTTGTTGTTGTTGTGTTTGTGCAGTAAACAGATGAATACCTTCATTGTCGTAAAATAAAACAGTCTATTTTTACTATGACTAGTACTATTTTTTTTAATACAGAATGCTTTATGGTTGTGACACTAACAAAATGTGTAAAAAAAAAAAAAAAAAAAAAAGGTTGCCTACCCCTACACTATATGGACAAAAGTATGTGGACACGTTGAATTCAGAGGTTTCCTATTTAACTATAATGACTAATAATGTCATAATATAGTTTTATATTGGGGTAAATATCACTGTATTGGTTTGTTTGGCTTAAATTGTTGTGGTTTTTACTTAATTTCTCTCAATACCAATTTTTTTTATTCATGACTATGATTTTAAATCTTCAATCTCTACTTTTCTAAATTATTTTTTTTGTGCTCTGACTGTAACTAATAATTTTCTACCATAACTAACCATCTACTTCCTTCATGTCGCACTTATAAAGAAAAATTTCCCATTGAACTTAAGGGAAATATTAATGTTTCTAAATTATATGACAAAAATATTGGGACATATCATTGCTACAGCTGTCGGATATCCTGTTCATGATGATTTCAGATAAAAACATCAATATTTCCTTGACGTTTAATTGCAGACTTTTCCTCCTAAATGAGATGCGAAGAGAAATGGTTAGTTGTGATTCCAAAAAGTTGTTATTTGCAAACTTTTTAAACATTTAGAACTTTTAAAATCACAGTCATGGATTAAAAAATTACAAAAAACATTAATGTTGAGAGAAATTAAGTAAAAAAAAAACAACATCTGAGGCATTTTAGAAGCAAAGATAACAATTTAAACAAAATTAGCCAATGTAACGCAATGATATTCACCACAATATAAAACTATATTATGAAATGTGTGATTGTTTTGTATCCCAGACCCCTGTTAATAAAAAGTAACACCTGAATTCAACATGTCCCAATACATTTGTCCATATACTGCATCACACATGCATGGAGTTTCCATAAATTTCTTCCACCACTGTGTCTGTATCTGAATGTAATACTTCACACTCAGGTTACAACCCGGCAAACCAGCCAAAGATATTTATAATAACGCTGTGAATGAGTCTTGAGGGCGGAACAAAAGGACATAGGAACATTTAGGAGAGGACAGGCTCTTAATAAAATTAAATGGGCTCAGTCAATGTCATGGCAATTAGTTTGTTAGTTTATGTAATACCGTGCGTGCAAGCTAACAGTAGGCCTTCAGCTGGAGGGTCGGGCATAAAAAGAGTTCTGACAATTTGCTCAGTGAATTGTGAGTGTCAATTAAAATCTCTTCTGTATGAGTGGAGTAAAGGTCAGGGCTTCACTACAAATACAGGTTTTAAGCATGAATTAATACAGAAATGTAGGGCTAAAGACGCTTTAAAGGAGTGATATTTTACTTTTTTAAATGGGATTCTTCATTTTCTTCATTTCCCTGTGTTCTACATAAACTGTAAATGTTCTGCTTGTGTCTGAATTCTTCATTAATTCAACTCCACAGGTCCGTCTTCAACACTATTTCTCAGTAATGACACCAGGAATGTCGTTTTGAGCGCTGGCCCTTTAAATGCAAATGAGCCACTTGAGGCCCCGCCCCCTCCATATTGTGGATGTGCTGCTCTGTCCTGTTCAACCAACATCTGAACATTTTAGGTAATCGGCTCAAAGTGTGACCATATTTTCAGTTTTTACAACCGCTGCTGCTAAACAATAATTGCTTTTCCATTAGGCTTATACCTAATGGAAAAGCGATTAATTATGGTGTACTTGTAGAAATGTTCACGTCTTGACCTCATATGGGCAACTATCATGACATAACTTGTTATAGATGTAACAAATTAAGAAGGTATTAAAACAGGCCGTAAAAATTATTGTCTTATCTTTTGTCTGGTTTGTCCCACTGCCTTGTCTTACATCTTTTTTGTCCCACTGTCTTGTCTTGTGTCTGTTTTGTCCCACTGTCTTGTCTTGTGTCTGTTTTGTCCCACTGTCTTGT
>JAPSES010074819.1:0-10176 GCA_029822895.1 Maxillicosta whitleyi
CACCTGCACCAGGACGCACACTCTTACCTCCTGTCGACTCCGAGCCCAAAGGACGCACAAATGCACGTGTGCATCACCGTGGCGACAACACTGATCATATCTGTGGTGTTTGCCCGACGCAAATGAATGAAATCTTTATCTGTGACGCAGGCTGCTCCCACATACCTCTCTGTGACTTGGTGGTTTTTATCCCTCTTTTGGAGCTCTACCCGCCTGCTTTCATCTCAGTTTTCTTCCTTTCACGTCTCTTCTCCTTCCTTCACTCCTCTTCGGTTTTTCCCTCTCTTTCATTCCTCTCTCCATCTCATATTCTCTCCTATCTTTTCTCTCCTCCTCCTCCTTTTCCATCCTCTCTGAACTCAGCCCCCTGGTGGAGATCAGGGAACTCTTCTCTCTCTCCACCCCTGCAGAAAACAGGAAATTGCAAATAAATAACCTTTTTTTTTTTTTTTTATTTGGAACATTCATATCCTCCCAGCCCAGCCCTCGCTGCTGACGTCAGTGTATCAGCCTTAAACAGCCTTTATTTTAGACCATTTAGTGCTGGTATAGTTTTAGAATAAATGTCATGTTAACAAATATGAAAACTGCTCATTTATCTCCTGATAAGAATCACACTCAAAGAGTTTTTTGGGTCGATTTACTCCAGGAAAAATACAGTGTGTAACCTCGATGACCACTGATGTCACTGTAGATTATCTGGTAATATGAGGGGGTTTACAGATCAAAAACCCTGATAATTTATCTCAGCAAATGGAATATGTAGTGATAATGATGGCCCCATGACATATGCTGTGTAGTAACATGGTGAGTGTATTTGTTGTCGTCCAGTCTCGAGGTTTTTCTTACTTTCATTACTGCGAAAAGCTACAGGTTAATCCTCTACTTGTCCCTGAGAAAAAGCCTGAATTCTACAGCATCTTTCATTTTTTTAGTTCCTTTTTCCTCCTCTGTCTTTTTTACATTGTGCAATCATTTGGTATTCTTTAAAACGTCATCTTACAGTCATGGAAAAAAAAAATTATTATAACATCAAAAGTCATCAGAAACTATGGTTATGCGATGAAGTACCAACTCCTGTGTGACTAAAACGGACAGAAAAGAAAACATGGAATCTGTAAAAGCACTGTTTTTATCAGTACAGTATGGAAAATAGATAAATATCAGCTCTGAAATTAAACTATTATGAGCTGTTTTTGTTGTTATTATTATATTTGTCCAAACACATAGTTGGACCAGGCATTAAAATGAACAAGAACACAAAGGTAGTCTAATATTTTTTTTCCATGACTGTACATGTGTTTGTGAAAAATGTGTTAAAGTACAGCTGGAATTGTGCGAAGGCTGTTAGAATGGTGCATTTATGTGCATGTCTTTATCAGCTCATGAATTCAGTGCTTTTTTTTCCCCCTCTTTTTTTTTTTTTTTTACTGAATGCTGTTCGCACCCTCCTCATAGTCGGCTGTGATAAATTCTCACACAGTGGGAAACCTTCGAGTTCCACTTGAGCTGATGCTTGAATGACTCTTGGCATTAAGGGCTCGCTCAAAAAAAAAGTAAGGACCTGTTCATTAGTATTACATAACGCACATTAACGGGTTGTGATCCTGGGAAAAAGACATTCTTGTCTTAATGTGAGCATGTCGGCTTGAGCAAAAAAAAAAAAAAATGAACAGCAGAAAATGGTGCTGGTTTATCTACTGATGTGTAGTCAGTCTGAACACTGCTTTCACACACCTGGGATAACCTCAGCATCAGAGTGTTTAAGTGAGAGCTGCTGACAGAAGGAGAAAGTAAAGGAATGCAGCCAGGCCAGAGATTGTTGTGTAATTGTTTTTCACTGTAATGTATATAAACTCTGTGGTCCATGGTAAACACTTAAGGAACAGCAGTAGAGGAGAGGGGACAAACTGTAATGAACTTATATTTCTGATCTGATTAATGACCCTTTAGTTTATCAGTTATTTATTGATTACAGTTTAGTAAGTGAGAGTGTTGTTTTTTTCCCCAGCAGCTGCATTTAGTATCTTTATATAACACTTTAAAACTAAAAACAGATGTTAAACATGCACTCATGTGTGGATAAAATGATTAGACCATCAAAAACAATGGTTATCGAATCAAGTCCTGACTCCTGTGTGTGTCATGTGACTAAAACAGACAGAAAAGAAAACATGGAATGAATAAAAGCACTGTTTTTATCAGTACAATGACATAGATGCTGATGTACGAACTGAACTGATTTTGGTTTTTATCAAGAAAACATGTAAATATCAGCTCTGAAATTAAACTATTATGAGCTATTTTTGTTGTTATCATTATATTTATCCAAACAAATGTGCCTTTAGTTGGACCAGGCATCAAAATAAACAATAAATTGAAGAAAACAAGGGTGGTCTAATAATTTTTTCCACAACTTTAAGTACAAGGATTGTATTTATATAGGAGTACAAGACGTGTGCTTGACAAATGTGTAAAATAAGGGGAAAAAAGGTAAAACAGGATTAATGTAGCTTTAAAAAGATTATATCAAATTTAAATTTATTAAACTATGTGGTATTTGCACAACTGCATTATTTTCAATATAGGTTCGATTTGATTTTTATATCGTCATAGTTCACCTTTTTATTAATTAAACTTTCTTTATTTTTATTCTGTTTTATGGAATGTAATCGCATGGTGAAAGACAAACAGCATCTCAGTTCATTATTAATCATGACCATCAGCTGATCTTTGATAACGATGACACGATGACACTACACCAGAGAACGAGACCAGGTAAATGGAAATGAGAGAAAATGGCGAAGCAGGTCAGAGAGGAGAGGCCGAGAGCAGGAAGGACGCCGGCAGAGAGCGAGAAGTCGAACAAAGGCCTATTTTTGTCCCGTCCGTTCTGCAGCCGTACGCAGCTTTCTCCTCCAGCAGGCGTCTTTGTTTTGTCTCCGGGTGCAAACGTCTCTCACAGTCGGGCTGACATCAGGGTTAGACATAATTACTTTATCATGCTTTTTTTTTTTTTTTCCTTTTACAGTAGCACGTTTTCACTGCTCAGTGTCGTGGAATAAGTGGCTGATTCACAGTTCGAGCTTAAGTTACAGAGGAATGTCGTGCGGTCGTAGTCGACTTTGTGTCTTTGGTCTCATGTGGACTCAAATTCCGTCTTCTTTGCTGTGAAGGATGAAACTGAAGAATAGTTCCCCAGGCTCCCAGTATGTGACTGCAATTTCCTGTAGACCACATCCAGTCCATTAATAGAGGACTCTGCCTCGCAGTGCTCGCTGGTGTTTCTGTCGTACAGTAAAAGGCGTCGCATGGACAGTGTTGCATTTTAACACGCATGACACTGAAGACCTTATGACTGAGATGATGCATTTAGTCTGTGGCCTGCGTTAATACTGTGAACATACTTTATAGAAAGATTTAATTTGACCCTTATGCCTCTGCAGCAGCTGTGGCCATCCCGTTCTCGTGGAAGCAATATCTCAGGAATGCCTTGAAGGAATTTTTACAGATTTGGCAAAAACTTTCCCTTGCACTCGACATAGAGGTGAACATGTGGCCGAAAGATCATAATTAGAACGATGCACCGTCTGCCCAGTGTTTATGTTGTCCTTGTTGGTGTTTGTTCCTGCTTTTGTTTGGTTTAGGACAGGGATGTGTCAGAAATAGTGTTGAAGATGGACCTGTGGAGTTGAATGAATGAAGAATTCAGTTTATGTAGAACACCAGGAAGGGTTTTTAAATGAATAACGTCGACAATAAAATTTTGTCAACATGAAATGTCATTGTCGACTAATTGTATTATTTGAGTTTGGTGACGGCGGTGTAGGAGTTTAAGAAGTAGGATTTTACTTTTCAAAGAAGTGCTTTTATTTTGACACATCCGGACAAGCCAGGAAACAGACTATGAAAGTGATGGAGATTTCTGGAGCCGGCCGATAGCCACGGTTCCACCTTAACACAAACAAAAAATGCAAGATTTCAGTATAAAAAACACAGGATTTCACTATAAAACATTAAAACAAGAATAGAAATAAACATTTGCATTAAGAACATGTCGTAAGTCTTACAGTATAACCCCGAACACAGAACCCAGCATGAGTAGAATAATTCCATTTAAAAAAAAAAAAAAAAAAAGCAAATATCACTCCTTAAGTTGTGGTTGTGTATTATTTACATGAGGTAGATTTGTCCATAATACTGGTCTGGTCTGTCTGTTTCCAAAGTGTTTGGCGTTTTTGAGAACATGTATCATTCACTCCAACACATACAGTTGTGCAGAAGTACACACACACACACACACACACACACTTTGCATGTGAACACAATGCTCCACCAGTTTACTCCATCACAGACCTGACATCAGTAAAGTGCCTTTGCCTTTGTGCTCTCTGTATTGTTTTTATGGGAATAATAATGAGGGTAACTAATTATGGTATTTGTCGTCAATAGGTTTTCGACTGACTGTTATCTAACCACACTGTTTTCTTTTTTTCTCTTCCATGTTTCTGCTGCTGTTCTCGTCGTCTTCTTACAACAAAGGTAAATACATCCATTTGTCTCTTCCACTTCTCTCACTACCGCTCGTTTTATCTCTGCCGGTAAACGCTGGTTTCCGTCCGTCTTTGTCCTGTTTTATCACAGTCCTGTCCCCTCAGTTAGCTTCACGTTAAGAGCATCTCCTGCTTTCCGAGTCAAGTTCATGCAGAGAACCTGCTGTGTTGATGTTTCAGGAGTTCTGTTTGTCAGTCCTTTATTTACTGCATCCGTCATCACTTTTAATATAATGGCTAAAACAAACAAACCCACATCTATTAGACTGTTGAAGCAGCGTAGGTATCTGAAATGGACAGACCAAAATGCAATAAATTGTGCAGGTGAGACAAAAAAACTTGGAGTTTAGTAAAGTTATCTCACCTAAATAAGCACAAATGAGACAATAACCAAATTAGATGCAAATGACAGACAATAAGTAAAAAAAGATGGAAGTATAGGAGTGATTTTTGACCGTCAAAGTGAGATTTTACAGGTATGTGTTCAATACTTTGAGTGCCTGAGTTTATCTGAGGGGAAAAAAGGAAACACAAGCTTTTAACAAAGTAAAACACAAACAAATAAATAATAGAAAAAAAAAACAACATCTCATACCAGTAGAAAAAAACCTGTCTAAATGAGTTCTTTACTGTAGATTAATGTGCTGTGCGTTTAGATGTTGTACAGCTGCTCCTTTATACAACAACAGTGACGGCTATCAGATGTTTTTCTGTGGGTTCAAGGCCAGTAATGTGAAAATGAAAGACTTCCTGTTCTTTATTTGTGCGATGACGCCTGTTTTTAGATTTGAAGTCTCAGTGGGTTGGTTGGATTAAACTGAGAGGTTTCAGCAGGTGTGTGTGTGTGTGTGTGTGTGTGTGTGTGTGTGTGTGTGTGTGGGAGAACAAACCCAAATTCTCCGTCACTCTGGGACACGGGCCAGCAGAACAACTGACTGCAGCCCTGCCCATCCTGAAAACCACCCTGATGGAGGGTATGAAGGGATGTGAGGCATGATGACTGATGAGAGCTGAATGATTGATGCTCAGGGAGTGGTGTGAATGTGATATGTTGGTCATATGTTGTACGCCAGTTGTTGTAGCCCCTTGTGGACACCTGTTTCTTTGGGCAGACCGGGGGTTTCCCCACATGGACCCTTCTGAGGTCTGGTACATCATCTCTCTTCTCTTATATTATTAGTCAGTGTTTGACCAAAGTGGCAAATGAAACCGTACGTCATCATCAGCTGATGTCATTATGATGAGCTTTGTGATGGAGCTTCTATCTAAGTCAGATTAGACAGAACTGTATCGATGTCTTGGACAGAGCCCTCCAGGAAATGAAGTTTACCACGTTACAAAGCACTTCTCAGTAAAAATAATGTAATTACAGGCAATAAAACAGTAACACTAGATTTAAAACTGGTGAGATGTATTAATATTGAAGAGGATTTGTGAAAGGAGGATCCAAAGAAGTGATGGATGTAATGCAGAGGAACCAGAACACAAAAGTACCTTTTACATTACATTACATTTAACAGACACTTTTATCCAAAGCGACTTATAATAGAGGACGTAAACATAGCATATAGCACAAGGTGTGCAGGAAATATACTGAACAATCGGTGCGACTGCTGACTGGGGTTAGTAGGGTTGTGTTTTTTTTTTTCCGCATGCGGTCAGGTAGAGTAAACACACACACACACACATTAAACCTTAGTCTAATGACCTGAAAACCACCATCAGCTGATCTATGATGTCTTAGTATTATGGTTTACGATTAGTTTCCTTCAGGGGATCGATAAAGTTCATGTCATCTTGATCAATGAACCTTTTATTATATAATCCTGAAATTATTATAAATAATATTTTCTTAATTTTTAATGGGAGATTAGCAGTAGACCAATATATTAGCTGGACAATATATGAAGCTGATACATTGATTGATTTATTTTTATTTCCAGTATCGGACATCTGCCTTATTTTTATATTTTCAAAGCCGATATTTGATCAGTAGTAAAAATGTTATAAGATACTTGATCAGACACCTGTGTGAGCAGCACTTGAAAACTTAACTTGCTATATGTAGGTTTATTAATAATTTCGTTTTATTTTCATTTTCTCACTGTCTTGTCAATTATTTATATAGAATTTACTGCACTTTATTATTATTATTATTATATTATACTTTTCTATTATTACACTGCTATAACCTTAAAATTTCCCCAGGGTGCGATAAAGTATTCTATTTATATTGCTGCATAAATATCTGAGTGTTTCAGTTGTATTTTATTATGGTCAATTTGCATCAGCCTTAGAAAAAACCCGTATCCGTCGGCTTCTACGGGAGATGTTGATGACGAAGATGACTCACAGTTAATGCACATCACTGGACTGTGTCCTTTGTGCTTCATCACCTGTGCTTGAGTGACAGAGCTGGTAAACGTGTACGGTTGAACTCACCAGTGGAGCATGTAAAATGCTAAGCTCTCCAGCGGGCAGCACGCCAGCGTCCATAGCCCACATGGTGATGCACACAGTGACACGCCGGCGTATCGGGTGTCCTCTGTGCTCTGCTGACACCCCTCCCCTCTTATTCCCCAGCTGTTTGTGGTCACTGGGTGTGTCTGGGCTGCAGGGTGCAGTCACGTCGGTATTTACATGTAGCGCGTTATGACTGGCTGCTGTCGCATTACAGGGCGTGGACATCCTCTGCTACACTTATATGCAGACAGAAGAATAGAGTTAGAGCACGTAATGATGCTACAATAACTAAACATGTCGATCAAGTTGAATAAAAGGTATAATGAGTGTGGTGTTTTTAATAAGTGTTAAACTGTCTTGAGGAATGACTCAAAAAAAAGGGGGGTTTCCAGGCTCTTTATGTGACCTGTAAAACTGACAGACATCATAGATTAAGTCTGACACTTGTTGGTCTGCTTCAGGGTGTGACCACCAGCCCCATCCGCCTAAATATTTCAGTGACCGGTAACTTTATCTCCTTCAGCAGCTACTCTTATATTATCTTCGGAGGGTGCCCTGCTGTGAATGTGGCGGGTGGATTTTGGCCTGTGGGTGACAAATGTTAGATTTCAGTACAGGGTGTAGGTTACTGGAGGTCTGAGTAGGAGTTAAATGTGCTGAAATGTACTTTTATACTTGGTTAAAGATGGATCAATACTTTTATTTGTACACTTTAAAGTCTTTTTTTTTTTTTTTTTTACATTGTTAAAGTTCTACTGGAGTAAAACATGTGACTACTTTTTCTACCTTCCTCACAAATTTCCTGTCAAACTGCTTTTTAAAGATGCATATTCATCTATACCCACTTTTATTAGTCTGTGGTTCATTTACTTGTATATTTGGACTCTAATAGTTCATAGAGTTTGAAATTGAACCTTCCAACTGCTGCTAAACTATTTTGAAATTAATTTTTGGCAAAAATCAAGTGGATTTATACAACCTGCTTTAATTCCTTCTTAATTTTTTTTTTTTTTTTACATCTATAACCTGTTACGTCACGACATTTGCACATATAAGGTTAAGACTTCTGATGAAGTATGACATAATTACCTAAAATGCTCATTTGTTGAACAGGACAGAGCAGCACAGTCAACGTGCATTTAAAGGGCCAGCGCTCAAAACTACCTTTCAGGTGTCATTATAGGGTTGAAGATGGACCTGTGGAGTTGAATTAATGAAGAATTCAAAGCAGAGCATTTACAGTTCATGTAGACCACAGGGAAATGTTGGAAAATGCATAATTAAAAAAAATAAATAAATACAACTCCTTTAACTGACTAAAAATATTGGTGTAAAGATTGAAACAAACCTAAGTGAGTACAGTATGAACCAAGACTTTTTTAACCTCTTGAACCAGGTTTCCATCGCACCACTATGTGAGGCTTGTAGGACATATAAACATTCTATGCATGTACATACCCAGAAGAACCTCAGCTAAAAGCTCCAATATTTAGACAACAAAACAGGAGTCAAACAGCAAGAACTTAAATGAGCAGATATCGAAAACAAACTACCTGAGATCAGCGTATGCGATGAATGATTTCACTAAACAGAACATGTGACACACTTTGCTTAAGCTTAGTATCATTTCTGTCCCACTAAAAGTCACTGAATGAGACACAAAGAGCAAAAACACATGTCGCATTGTGAAGCGATGATGGCAAATGTTGTCGATAACATGGTTTTATATGAAGGAAGTTTTTTTTTTTTATTACAACCCCGTTATAATTGTTGTTTTTCACTACATTAAAATGATTCTGACTAGAAACATCATTACTCAGCGTATGTCATCATATCGTACAGTCAAAAGTCCAAATAATGGCTAAAGAACTGACAAATATTGTAAAGAGAAAAAATGGACAGAATGAAGGAAATGACTGACGTCTAAATGGCTCATTTATATAGACACAGTGACGTGCAGTTCCAATCCTTTGCCTTCCAGTATGTTTCTCGTTTGTCATCTGTTTACAGTAAGCCTGGGTGATTTACCAAATGCGTGGCTGACTCTGATACTGTGCACTCTGATCCCTGGGGTCACGTTCCATCCAGCTCCCATAATCATCTCCTCTGTTTTTTCCCGTCTGTCCACCCAAGAATCCGTCCTTCCCTGGTTTTAGTTTCTGCTTTGCCCATTTTTCACGTCTTAAATCCTTGCGTCCTCTCCTCTGCAGCTGCTCATCCAGGCCTTTTAATGACTTCTTATTAATTACACTCTCTAATGAAATGATGAGCTTTCAGCGGGCCGGTAGCTGACGGCGCACGCCCTCTGTGTGTGTTCATGCTCCAGAAATCCTCTTTAACCATAGACGCAGTTAATGACTTTTTTTCTCTGAGCGAGGCCTGAAAAGTCATTTTTAGTAAAAACTGGCCCAGATTTGAACCCTTTTCGGGTCTTTCCTATTTGATCCGGACCAAAAACCATAAATGTGGACAACTTGCGCCCACAGGCCTTTTTCCAAATGCTGTTATCCCTCCTCATATTTGAATGCATTGATTATAGTTTCATGTTAATTTAAGAATGACCTCGCATAACACAACATAAATGTATACTGAGTGATTCCCCCTGACGGATTTTATGCTGACTGCGTTGTTTGATGCAGTCGTTTCTCTCATAAATATGAATGTGTGAATATTTAATAACACTCAGAGACAGGGGAGTCCTCCGAGGCAGCATCACAGACTTATAGAATCCATTAAAACACATCTGTCTCCTTCGGCAGCGATGCACACTAATGCACATGCACTAGAATATCTATTAAATGCACACACAACCTGCAGTGAACAGTAGCTCTTTGATGTTCTCGCATGCAAACCTGCTGTCCGACACTTTAAATAAACCGCTTTTATTGGGCGTTCAATGCTCCTGTGATTAAATGCATTGGCAGGAAGTTTATCCCTGCACTAAACTATTTGTGCCATAGAAATATTTAAGTTTGGCTCTAAATAAGAATGATTTGCTTAAAGTGATTTTATCCAGTGTTGATATTCCAGACTTAACAACAGGGGGAAGTCCTGTACCAGAACACACTTAGGACCAAAACCATTGAATCCACACTATGTATCCACAGACTGTATCATAAAGTTAATTGTTTACACACATTTATATTATGTTATCATCAAG
>JAPSES010074820.1:0-10176 GCA_029822895.1 Maxillicosta whitleyi
CATATGTGTGAGGGGTATTCGTGGAGTGACAAGAAGGCTCAGGGGGTACTCAAGCCAAAAAAGGTTGGGAAACACTGGTTTACACCATTGGCTTTGGTGCAGAAGGTTGCCAGTTCAAAGGTGGGCCCTTGGGCAAGGCCCTTTACGCTATACATCCCTATATCACAATGAACGATACAATAAATGAGTCATAGACCGGCTCGGACGGTGCCCGGGAGAACAAGGTCCAGCTCAGGTGTTGAGGAACCAGGACGCCCTGATGTTAAATTGACTGGAACCATCCATTCATGGAGCATATATATATATGTGTGTGTGTGTTTTGTTTATATACATTAAGATGCAAAATTAGAATAATATGTAACAGACAGTATATTATCATTATGTTAGTTATACAAGCATACATAATAAGTGTGCAAAAATATAGTGTGTAATTATAATTAGGAGGTTATACGGTATTTATTAACTTTTTTCTGTCTTCTTTCTCATCTTTCTGTCTTAGGTGCCTTTTAACATTTGTTTGGCTTGGGCGATGATTAACTGAGGCATCCTCTCCTGTGTTTGTTGCAGCTGTCCCCCCCTGTGTTTAGTGAAAATAGTGGGCAGTGTTATTGGTTCCCTGCAGATTCAGCTGACCTCTTTGTCTGTCAGACACTTCACACCTGACTGCCAACTCAAATCCCCAGATTATGGCCAGCGGCTCCCTGCCGTGTCTTGAAATGCTCTATTGAGTGTACATCAGGGCTTTTAGAGTGGTACAATCTCATTCTGCCTCTTCATGCAACCTCATGCCGAGATTTTAATGGATTGATGCTTATAATAAAAACACCACACGTGGGTAACACAAACACAGCAGACAGGTTCAGGATAAAACCTGTGTGGAACGTTGTCATTTTGTCGTCAAAATCTGGATCCTCTGACCCGTGACTTTGTGTTTGATATTGATATTCACCCCTTACACACTAAAGAAGATGGTGTCTTGCTGAAAGTGATTATACATGTGCAGCAGCATGTTTAAACAAAGCCTTATATCTGAAACAGATGGTGCCACATGCAAAGTGGCAACATTTATGCAACGGAGTGCCGTAAATCCAAACATGTGGTGGTCTACATTTTGTGCTTCACTGCATGATTCATGACCCCGACAGGACTGCAGGTCCATAAATTGAACAAGTGAGTGACAAAAAATAAATACGCCGACTTTTTTTTTTACATTCTTTTTTTTTTTTTTTTTTTTTGATTTAGCTCCGTAAATTGTTCCTCTGATGTGTCACATTCTGTCTCTACAAATAATCTTATCATACTTTAGGAAGTGTATAAATAAAAATTGTTGCTCACCAAGACTAGTAATGAGAAGCTGATCACTGGAGGCAGATATAAGAGTTGGAACAGAAGTGCTGCACACGATGGATCAGTTTATTTGAAACCTCCTCAAGTGTGTTACATTCCATAAGATGTAGTTAAAACTTTATTTTACTAATATGATCACGACTGTTAAAATTGTTCATGTTATGTTTTATGAGCAGTGTTTGGGAAGTTACTTCCAAACTGTTCTACATTACAGATTACTTGTCACTGCTATTATTTGTAAGTAATTCCTTATTTTACAATATTATTGCCTCAGAATTGTTGTGAACTTTCCTGCTGCATTTTTGATTCCTTAAGGCAGGGGTGTCAAACTCATTTTAGTTCAGGGGCCACATCTTTCCAATATGATCTGAGGTGGGCCGGACCAGTAAAATAATAATAATAATAATAATAATAATAATGTCAATTTCGTGCATTTTTCTATGTTTTAAAGGGAAAAAAGTGAAATTACTATAAAAAACTTTACATTTACAAACTATCCTTTAAAAAAATGTGAATAATATGAAGAACTGTGAAAAAAGGGACATTTCTTAAGAAAAATAAGTGCAATTTTAACAATAATCTGTCTCATTTCATCTTTTACAAATGTGTGCATGACAATGTAAAGACCACAGTGGATCTCCAACATTTAGAAACAGGCAGAATATTGGTCCAATTCCACCTAATTAAAGTTCAGGCTGTTCATATTTGTAGATGTTATTCAATTTTTTGGTGAAAGAATAGCTTCTAAAAGTAAACACTTTCATGTAATTTTGTTCTTTTGACAGTAAAACAGAGGAATGAGTGAGTTTTCATTATTTAGAGGTTATTATGACAGTATTTTACTGCTTCTGATCCACTTCAGATTGAATTGGGCTGAATGTGGAACCAAAACTAAAATGATTTCAATGTGTCATATTTGCATTTCACAAATTCATCACATGGGACGGATTTGGCCCCGGGGCCGCATGTTTGACCCCTGTGCCTTAAGGTCACAGACTACCATTTTATGTTTGTTTGTTTTTTTTTTCATTTGAGCAATTAAATTATGGGTGAAAGTGTGTTGGTACATGCTCAGTAGCACGAGTTACGAGTAAAATATCTCTGAAAATAGATTAGTACTGCCTTACTGCTTTTATTTTAACTCGTCTTGTCCAGCATCATAACAGCAGAATGGCAGTCTGGCAGCCTTTTGGTGCTGAACAAAACTTCATAACTTAAACTAGTTCTGCCGCCTTCACCCATTGGCTGAACACCAACAAGAAATACAATACAATTTCCTGATGCATTTCTGATTCCTTAAGGTCTCACCGTCTTGCTGTTTTTTTGTTTTTTTTTTCCATTTAAGCAATAAATTATAGGTGTGTTCTAATGCAAACCTTATTGAACATGTATCAAGTGAAATATTCCTGAAAATTGATTAGTAATGCCTTATACTACTGCATTACAGCGAAACATAATGTTACTGTAATGTATTACTTTTGTAACATGTTACTACCAAAACTGGTTATATTTTATCCACCGTCCTGGTTAATAAACATGCATAAAATTATAGCTAAAACTAGATTCAATCCAACATTAACTGGAGTTTCTGGATTCACCAGCTCAAGTTTAGTCGATAATCAGTTTGTTGACCAGTTTTACTAGGTTGGTTGAAAGGTGAAGTAGGATTAAGGAGGCACAGAGTAAGATCATGTTTAACAGTGGGATTTCAGGGTCAGAAGGTTGGATTAACAACGTCAATTTATGTTGAACAATTATCTTGATCCGTAGTTGTTAAAGTCAAAGTAGTGGCTCAGAAAGTCAAAACACAACCACGACTGATCAACCAATTCTCTTTAGGTTCTGTCGACTTTGGTGTATTTATAAGAAAAGAAAAGATAAAAAAAAAAAATAGAAACTTGATGTACAGCCCATCTAAACCCTTTGGCTTTTTTCCTTTTGCAAAATAATATATAATCTTAAAATAGAGGCTGATTAAAGCACTAAAGCCTTAGATTTGACAGTAAGCCTCCTTATTGGTGTGAATTCTGTTTTTATATTTGTTCTTTATTGCTACCAGTTTAACAGCACTAGGGCTGAGCTGAAAGAAAACAGCTAAAATTATCTCACATGTCATGAGAATACATCCAAGAAGCACATTCATTTAATGGAATACACGCTTGTAATTATAGTCAGATGCACTTGTGTTTTAATGGTGTGATTTAATAAGTTTATTACCTTACATAGTCACACAGTGGGCAGCCTGTTGTTAATTGTCCTTTTTGGCTTTGATTTCAGCAGCTGTGTTGCTTTTTAGATGGTATTATTTTTTGAAATTCCTCTTATCTGTCTAGGATTATATATTGTTCTTCTCCTGTCTATGTTTGCAATTCATCATTTTGTGCTAACAGCTCGATTCAGTTCAGTTTTATTTATAGTGCCAATCATAACGACGCTTCAAAAATTCAGATTGAGGGTTTAAACAAACTGAATAGAGAGGAAACAACACATTCTAGTGAGCCCAATGTGACAGTGGGAAGGGAAAACTTTTTTTTTTTTTTTTTTTTTTTAACCTCAGACAGAACCAGGCTTTGACCATCTGCTTAGAGGTTAGAGGACACAGGAGAGAGAGAGAGAGAGAGAGAAAACAGCACAGCTATACAACAACAAATGACACTGACAAATGCTGGGCAGGTTGGAGTCCAGAACCTCAGATCAGGACCGAACAGAACCATCTGCCCATTTTCTGAAACATTCCATATGAGGCTTGCAGCCACCTACGGGTGGAGGCAGGGTACACCTTGGCCGTGTTGGCAGTTCATCACAGGTCTGACGTATATAGATGAGGTCCACAAAGAAAAACGCACGCAGTCTGGAGCTGGAATCAAACCCTTGCTGTGAGGTGACGGTGCTTAACCACTGTACCACCGTGCCACTCACAAACCCGACCAGAACTACAAGTACAAACAGAAAAGCCTCCTTCCTATTCCTGTGTCCAGGTATATCTTGTTTGCATGAGGGAAAAGCTACAAGTGAAGACTGACAGTTAAGCATGAACAATCTGCGTATCCTGTGAGTTAAACCATTCACAGATTATTTGTCAATTCAGTAGATGTACACCACATACAGAGAATTGATACCATTTCTCTTTCACTTTATTAAATTATATACATAAAAAAAAGGTAACGAGTGATGTCAAGTACAACAAACCCCTGCCCCTCGCACATATTGTAGTTTATTTTGGCGTCGATCCAACCGATGTCATCATGTGTGCATATCAGCTGACTCTATACATGTGCCAAGTTTGAAGTAAATTGATGTTTTTATAGACCTTTGAAATTTCTAAATCTATAAACCTGATTTGATAATAATTTTGCTGCTACAGACATTTAAAATTTCACCCATTATAAGTAAATTGAGGGAAAAAATACTTTTAAAAATCATAAACAATTTGAACTTTGACCTACTTTTACCCAAAATGTAATCAGATCTGTTCTTGTCACTACACTACCCCCTGCCTCCCCTTTGGAGGGTGGGGTAATAATAGAATAAGAATAGGGGAAATAAATGAAAGTGTACATGTCAGCTGTAGTGTAATACAGTGAAAATATTATGAAGTAAGGAGATGCATAATGAAACCAAACAGCAACAGTTTTATCAATAGCAGCAGCAGACAGAGCAATAGTGCACACCACACTATGCTTTATCCATGGAGTCCTAGTCAGAACAGCAGCAATGAATAGTTTTACACTGAAAAGAATTTCACACATAAACTACACTATAAGCAACATAAAAAACACAGTGAGAGAAGAACAAACAACAGGTGAAGAAAAGACAAATGGACCGTAACTTGCATATTAATACATGTGACATGAACGTGTTAACATGAAAACACTGAACATGTAAAACTTGTGAATGAGGGAAAGCATCAGTGTTGGAGTGTTTTTACTGAAGGAACAACAACATGTTTACTGTTTTCCCCTTTATTTTGCTCTATAAAAACTGAATGAGTAACTGACTAAGAAGCATGATGCAGTACACACTTACTCAGGCGGAAGAAGAAGTAGTTCCCACAATCACATAACATTTGGACAATATCCCAGTACGTTAGCTGTGTGTTCCACTGTGCTCCTGACATATATCACTTCAAATGAGCAGAGTATCAATATTTTGATTTGTGAATCGATTCTAGAGTGTAAAGATCTGGTATTATATCGACCCACACGTCACTAGACACCAGTGTATGATTCAGTGGGCGTGGAGTGATGGCCAGCTAACCAGAGTGTATATGGCTTTTTCACATGGTTGTTGACATACTTCCAATGCGATGCCATCAGACTCATGTGTGAAAAGTCAAAGTCCCAGACGTGAAGAAAATCACAAGCAGCACACTGTGTTTATGGAACTAAATGTGGCTCGTCCGGTCTCCTCCAGAGCAGAACTGTGATGTCCATTGCATTTCAGTGACGTAAAAGCTGAAGTGTGACATAACTGTTCAGACTGAAGTCTCATCACAAAATGTCAGATCTATATCCAATGTAGGACCCAATATGAAAGTGGTCTGGGTCTGGAGTGGTACTCAGGCTGTCCAAAAAAATAAATAAATATGGGTGACATATGGGATATAAAAGTAAGATTTGGGCCACTCTTACCTGCAGTGTGATCATAGTTTAAGTAACAGTGGTGGGTGTTTAACAGAGGTGATTAGCACTGTGTACATGTGTTTTTACCTTTAATCCACATGAAAACTTCAGTTTAGGGCACTGAAAACAATAATTTCTGAAAAGTCAGGACAAAAAAAAGATTTAGAAGAACTAAATTTTAATTTAAAAAAAAAATCCTGGAAATTGAATCCGACGGCTTGTCAGTGCTGGACATCTGTAGGATGAATTGGACGATCATCCTCGGTCATTTGTGTGTGTGGTGGGGTGTTGTTGTCTTCTAATAGTGGCAATATTATGGAGTATCACATGCCCTTTCTGGGGTCACGCAGGCACTGAAACCGGGATTTGAGTGTGCTGAGAATGTTATTAAAGTGACTACAGCGAAAAACAGTATAATTCGATTATTCATCAGGATATGAAAATATGTCGAATCGAGGTCTGAAAATACTCCGAAATTAAGACATTTTGTAATAATTGTGCTTCGAAATGTCATCCAGTATGGTCCAGTTGGGAGGAGACAGGTGAAACTCAGGGTTTCTTATAGAAAATGTGCCAGCAAGCAGGTTATGTTTAGGGATGAAGTTACCATGGTAACAGACTCAGGGTTTGACTTGCTTCTTTCTGGAACAGAAAACCCCAAGTATGTGCAGCATTATTGAAAATAAGGTGGGGAAACAATCAGTTTGTGTAACACAGGTGTGGTTAGGACCCAAACGCAGCACAGATGTTTGTAGTTTAGAGTTAGATTTTTAATATGAGGGCAGGGAAAAGCTCAGATGTACACAGACAGTCTTCAGCAGGAGGATTTTCTAAACCTGAAGAGATTTTTATTTGTCACACACACACACACACACACACACACACACACACACACACACACACACACACACACACACACACATAATGATTCTGTTCCACCACTAGTCTAGAATCTAGTTCTCCAAGTCAGAAATCTAACATAATCAAATGGGGTTTAAGAAAAAAAGAAGAAACATCGCATACACCTGATGGTATAACCCACAAAAACACGAATGGGTAAAACTAAACGAAATGCGTGGGTAACAAACACTGCAAGTGAAAAATGTGGATTAAAAAAACCCAAAAAAAACCAGGACATTAATAATCATCTTATTTCACCATGAGTGAACCACAACGTGTTTGTTTTATTTTGAAGAGAACCTCACTTCTATCTGACTGAAGACATCACTGAACAGCACATATTACATTTATTGATGTTGTGCATTTTAGCCAAAAATCAAGCCCTTAAAAGTGACTTACTGTGTAGACAATGTGTTTAATCAGGGGTCGGGTCGGGGGTCTAATGTACGTGGGTAGGGGTTTGACTGTTTTATATCCAACTAATTCTGTAAAGTCCTGTGAGGCAGTTGTGATATAGGGCTACAAATAAAATGGAAATGACCCGTGCTGAACTCTACTTGTTGTCAGCTTTCCCCACACACATGAAGATTTTGGGTTGTAAATATTAAAAAACAGGTTTAATATTTATGACCCATTTCAGAGCTGATTATCAGGACAAATTCACTCTTAACACACCTCAGACCACAGGGTAATCTAATGTTTACCGTCCTTGGTTGTGACGGGAAAGAAAATCAGGACCAAAACAGCCTGATTATCTTTAAGTGTGCAGTGTGCACCTCAGCTCAGATGTGTCCACTGCTGTCATTACCATTACACCTAATGGAAGCACTGGGTCAGGGACACACCTACACAGGAAAAAGTGAACATGGGCTACCATTCATGGAAGGGCGGACTTCTATTTGAGTATAATAATAAATGTTTCTGTCTTTTCTTTGGTTTAATGCATTTTATCAAAGGCCTCATTGGTTCAAAGTTATTGACTGACTTTAAATCAGATACTAATTTTCCATTCAGGTGCAAATGTTGCATATGTCACATGTATGCGTAATGATGTGACTAAACTGCCACGTTTAAGTTTGGACTTTATGCCATCTTCCTTCCACAGAAGAAATAGAACAGGACCATTGAATATGGATATATTTTTCTACAAACCAACTTTACACCGTTGTTTATCACATGATGTCTAGTAGCGGTGACTGTTTGGTAAGACATCAACACTTTATTAGCTAATGTTAGCTAGCAGAGCTATCCAGGTTTGCTAACTTCAGTAGGAATCAAATTTTGATGCATGCTACAGTTATGTTATTAAATTGGGTCTGGAGTTTTGCTTATAAACAGTCAAAAACTGGGCCCCGCCTCTGGACTCAGCTGTGTAGCAGGAACTCCAGACAGCAGTAGTAGCGGTTGGCAGGACCGGAGGAGGTGGGGTGCGGTCCGGATGGGGCACTGGGGCTGTGGGCCACTGCCCAGCTGTCGTCCATGGTGGGAGCCTCCATTTTTATGATTTTATGCTCTAATGGGCAGGAGAGCCATTTTGGTGAGCTGGAAAGTGGGTGTTAAGCTGAAGTTAGCATCAAGCTAGCTCACCACAGCGGGCCTCATACTTGTTACCAGTCAGGGCTTTGGTTGTTGGTGAATGCCAGATGTCTGCCCGCAGCTCCGGTGCTTTGCTTGGACTGTGTTTCTTTTTCTTTGCTGACAACTGCTGCTGCTAAGAGATGGGGGGATGATGTGAGCCTGACAGGTTAGCTAACTCGATCATAGCAGTGTTTGTAGGTATATTCAACAGCGGGCAGAAAGTTCAGGACAGAAACAAAGAGTGTTTGCATGTGTTTCAGTGGAAAACACTGTAGTCTTGTTTGTGTGCGTTACTTTGTCCTAATTAACAAACGTTCATGGATCATTCAGGACTCGTAGGTACAAAAATCACAGGTCATCCTCTAAGTGATTTAAAACTTGCTGTGAGGGTACAATCCACCATTCCTCTGAAGACAGTAATACCAATGATTCAAACAAGGATCTTTCAGAGGATGAAGCAATGATTTCTGTCTTTAATAAACACAGTACTGAAGATTTGTCCAGTGCTATAGGGTAGCACACAAAATTGCTTCAGTGTTATTGAAATTTAAGCATCTTTTCCATGTCCCTCGTGTGGCTGTTGATGACCTTATGGAAATATTTAATTTCCTTTTTATACACAAGTCTTATTTTTATAGAGTATATAAAGAATTGCTTACATCAAAACCATTCTGAGCTGTGCTTTTGAAAAACTGGAGCTGTTTGTTGGGCCTTTGAAAAATTATTTTATTTTTCTCTTTTTATCTTGCATCTAATAACCTAGCTCACATCAAAACCATTTGAAAATTGTGATGTGAGAACTGATGTGTCTTTCCATAACTTCAATTCAGAGGAAAGTAATTCAATTACTTGTGACAAAGTGATGCAATTTCATTAGTTTTTGTGAAAGTGGAAAAAATACATTGTATATTACTTAGTAATTATTTAACATTTTGGCTCAAGTCAGGGTGAAAATAAGTTAATGCAAAGTGTAAAAAAAATTGCAAGTAGAAATTATGTTTTCATTGTATTTGAAAACATTCATTGGTTTTAATATAATTCTTTGAATTAATATTATATGATTTCCTTTGTTCACTTTTTTAATTTGAGAAAAAAACTAAAGTTGAAATTATGAGTTCATATTTGAAAACTTTCATTGGTTTTAATTATTTTACATTATTATTATTATTTATTTGACATTACACATTTGCTTTGTTCAAACAGATTTTTTTGATTTGTGAAGCTAAAAAAAATTACATGTAACAAGCTGATGCAATTTCTTTCTTTTTTTTTTTTTAACTTTGATCCAAAGTAACACTTAACAGTGCATGAACAGCTGTGTTCGATGGGTGAAATGCCACATAATCACAGGCATAAGGCTCAGGAAATCCAACAATCCAGAATTGTGGTCATAGACACTAAAGCAGGTCTGGTTACCGGGCCTGAGGCCAAGAAACATGGTCAGACAGGCAGAGTCAAAACCAGGAAAATCCAGAATCACAGAATGCAGGTTCACAGACAGAAAACAGGTCAGGTTACCAGGGCTGAGATAAAGAGAGGTGGGGGTCAGAAACAGGACAGAAGCGTCTGAATGAATGCTGGAAAGTTTGGCAGGATCTGAGGACAATGTGGCACCGTGTGGATGAATCTGTTCTGCATAAACACTGGTCTGCTGATTAGGTACAGCTGGGAGAAACAGGTGGAAGAGGTTTGGCTGATTGGGAGTGTAGTGGTGGTGGTGATGTGTGTG
>JAPSES010074821.1:0-10176 GCA_029822895.1 Maxillicosta whitleyi
CTGTTCTTGGTGTTGGATTTTATCAAATACATTTACCCCAAAAATGAGGCTTATACTCCAGTGCGACTTATATATGTATTTAACTTCTTTATTATGCGCTTTATGGCTGGTGAGGCTTATGCTCCGGAAAATACGGTACTTCACGAACAATTTAGTAATTTCCACTTTCGCATATTCCTTCATAAGTGCTCACCGTGATGCTGTGTATTCTGAAAACACATAAATAAACACTTCACCCCTTAGATATTCTGTGTTGTGATTACTGGTGTTAACAATTTAAAACGTTCTCTGGTGTGATTGATGATGTTAGGTTTGATATTTACTGGTGAAGTTACAGATTAAAACCAAGTAAATACAAATCTATATCCAGGAAGTCGTTTGTTTTGTCTGTTGTGGATGTTTTTAACCCTTTCCGTGCATCGTAGTCGCTGCAGTGGACAGTTATTCTGCCACTGTTCACTTGTATATTCACAGTTTTTTGTTGTTGTTTTAGTTGCATATTATTAAAAAACAGTGGACAGTTATATTTACTAGGGGGGTAAGAAAATATCGGTTCTGCAATATATCGTGATATTTCATTGTACCATGCTGTATCGATATTAAATAGTAGCGTATTGATATTTTTAGGTATTTATTCAAATGCAGATATGGTGGCGGTTCATTTTTTGTTTTTCTTTATTGTTCATATTTTATTTATTATTATTTAACACTGTTTTATTAATTAATTAATGGTTATTTGAAGCGTCCTAAGAGCATGTTTTACTGTCAGTTATTTCATTTGTTGGTATTGCACAAAAATAATGCAATAACTAATAGAATATGAACATTTGAGCAGGATTTTAACTCTAACACACTGTAAAACAACAAAAAAATTGCCTTTTTTCACAGTATCGTAATTTATCGTATGTATCGTATTGCCAGATTATTGCCAATACACTCCCCTAACCATTAGTATAATGTATTAAAGTGTAAATAACAGTACATTATCTCTGAATGAGTAATAACTAGTATTAGACCATGTTAAATGTGCAAAAACATCTGATTCGCTGCTTTAAAATATATATAATTCATAGTTTTCACACAGTACAACACTTTCTAATGATGGTTTTAAATGTAAAAATTAAATGCAAGGTTCATAAAAAAATTAAATCATTGGGTTTTTTTCTGCCTAAAGAGGAATAAAATCACTCAAGTACAAAATATTGACTAAGGTTCTCATAATTCATGCATGAAAGGGTTAATGGTCTGCCGTCAGATACCACTCCCCTAAATGTTACACACTGGACTTTTAACCCGTAAAAACCCAAACATCCACCAGAAACAAAAACATCTACTGATAGAAACGCTTTAATATCTGTTGATCCATCAATCCTAATAATACATGTAAATAATTGATGTAAAATACAATTATTCATCTGTTCATGGTCATCAGATATGACCCATTTGGACGTTCAGAGGCTCCAGTTACCATGGAAACACCATCATCTTTTCCACCATTGACTCACCAGTAAAACCCATAGAATCAGATCAATGACAGCGGATGGAAACACTGGGTTTATGTTCATTAAATGACAGATTGGACTGAAAAAGACACTTTTTTCTTCAGTTTTCTCCGATTTGATGTAATAACGGTTGGATTTACTGAGTTATCATGAACATCTAAATTAAATATAGAACATTTAAAATATATTCAATGGAAAAAATAACCCATGAACTGTGACTACGAGAGGCAAAAGATGGAGTAAGTGATATAATAATATGATTGTAATGTTGTTTATCAGAGTAAGGCCCTTTTTAAAAAAATGTTTTTTGCTGTTTATCTGTTGGAAGTGGAAAAAAAAGAAAATTAAATGGAGGAAAATATATGATTTACTGTAAAAAATGCAAAAATGCAGATGTGAAATTTTATTTATTTATTTCGCAACGTCATTTCATCCAAAAATATTTCCTTCTGAAACACTGTGAGAGACATTTACACACACATAAATATATATTTAATAAATCTCTAAAATAAAAATCCTTGAAAGGTTCAAATCTAATACAAACGTTTTTTTTTTGTTTTTTTATTAGATTATGTCAAAGTGTCGAGACATGGCGGCGCCTCTTGCACACACTTATGGTTCTTCACCTGCACGGACCAGGTGAAGTTTCTCCGGCAGCGGTCGCACCAGTACGGTTTGTGTCCGGTGTGGACGTTACTGTGATTCATCAGGTGCGATGACGTGCTGAAGGCTTTGTCGCAGTGTTTGCACTTGTAGCGTTTGTCCCCGGTGTGAATTTGTTCGTGAATTTTCAGCCCGTTGTAGGACGTTAGCATTTTGTCGCAGTGTTTACAGCGGAAGACGGTTTCTCTGGTGTGGGTGTTCGTGTGCCTTTTGAAGTTACTCCGATCCGCGAAGCTCTTCCCGCACTCCTCGCAAATGTACGGTTTCTCTCCCGTGTGGATGCGTTGGTGTGCGATCAGGCTTTCCTGCTGGATGAACTTCCTCCCGCAGTCGCCGCAACGATGCTCCTTCTCTCCGTTATGGATGAGCCGATGACGCTTGAGGTGAGAGAGCGTGATGAATGCTTTCCCACAGTCCTCGCAGCTGTACGGACGATATCCAGAGTGAATGCGCATGTGATTTTTATAGTTATGGAATATGCCGAATGTTTTCCCGCACTCCTCACAGCTGTAGGGTTTCTCTCCGGTGTGAACGCTCTGGTGAATCGTCAGTTGCAGTTTCCTGTGGTACGCGTTCCCGCACTGCGCACAACTATACGGCTTCTCTCCAGTGTGGATGCGTTGGTGGGCGATTAGGTTTATCCGTCGGGTGAAACATTTCCCACATTCGGCACAGCGGTTCTGCTTCTGCTCGGCGTGAACGAGCCGGTGGCGACTAAGGTCGGACGACACAGGGAAGGTTTCCCCGCACCGCTCACACGTGTGCGCTTCGTTTCCAACGGGAACTCCACGATTAGTCGGTAGTTGAGTGGCTGTAGTGAATTCTTCGTCACAGTCGTCCAACGAGTGCGGTTCCTGTAATTACGCAAAGAAACAATGTGAGAAAGAAGACACAACTGTAACGGTTTGATCTCCTAATTCTGTATCTTTTTGACCCAGCTGCTCGTCTCTACGGTAATCGCACTAGGAGGAGATATTTTTTGAAGGTTTTCCACTCAACGGGAAATTGCGAACTTTCTGTACAAGTGGGTATTCGTGGGTATCAGGGTTACGATTTTTTGTACTCAGTGTATATAATAACATCGTGGCGCTGGTTTTGTGTCTTTAGCCCATCCCTCCTAGAAGCTCAGATTTCCGAGTTTTACTTTGAAAGGCAAATTGCCAGCTTCCTGTTGGAGTAGAGTAAAAGTTACAGGGAGGTGATTCGTCCGGCTTTGATGAGACACACATTTAGACGGTTTCGTGTTTCTGTGACATTCCTACTGGCCTCTGGGTTTTTTTTGTGTTTTTTCATTTGTTTTTTTTTAAGGGGCACTAGAGAGCTCATTATGGGATGTAACAGTGAATTTTTTTCATTTTATGAAATTTTTCACCAGACTTGACATGAGTGCCAAATTTGGTGATTTTTTTAGCATGTTTAGGGCGTCAAAATGCAGGTTAAAATGACGGAGTAAGAAATAAAATAATAATAAAAAAATAATGAAATACAACAGGGCCTATGCCTACAATTATCTACAGTTATTGGAAAAAATTATTAGACCGCCTCATGTTTTCTTCAGTTTTTTGCTCGTTTTAATGCCTGGTCAGGGTTCTAGCTACGATTTTATTTTCGCATAGTGGGGTGGAGGGAGCAGTGAGTGCGTTACTTCCGTGTCGTCTGCTCAGAGTTGCCAAAAACTCACTCGCTGCATATTTTCTCGTCTGAATTTCTACGTCCACCACCAAAGACTGAATCTACGTCACCGATCATGGTGTAATTTTCAAATTAATCCAGTCAAAATGCTGTTACACTGTATTGAAAATTTAACATAGCGGGAGAAAATTATAGCGTAACTGTCCAAAATTATAGCGTAACGGGCCATGATGGTACTTTGCATTAGCTACATTTGGTACAAAAGGTACATTTGTTTGGACAAAAATAATAATTACAACAACAAAAATATGTCATATTAGTTTAATTTCAGAGATTTAACATGTTTTATTGATAAAAAGCAAAATCACTTCAGTTCTTACATCATTGTACTGACAAAAACAATGCTTTTATTCATTCCATGTTTTCTTTTGTGTCTGTTTTAGTCACATGACACACACAGGAGTTAGTACTGGATTGTACAATTGTGTTTTTGATGACTTCTGATGGTCTAATCATTTTTTTCTGTATTTGTCACTGTTACAGAAACCATGATAATCCATTTAGTCATTTTTTTTTTTTTTAAAAACAGCAAACACTTCAGTGCCAAAAGGCTAAAAATATCCCCAAAAAATACAGAAAAATATCGGCAATATACAAAAACTACTAAGATAAAATAATAAATATACAAAAAAATATATAGGCCTAAAATATTGGGATGTATATCGCGTTGAATACCATGTACCAGAATGCACGTATATCGCGATATGTATCTTATCATGACCCCTGTATCGGGATATATATCATATTTAAAATAAAATCACCTTTTCTGTTGACGTCATGTTCCTCCGTCAGACAGCTGATGACGCTCTGCGACAAACACGCGCCTCCTGTGAGACGAATCCAGCATTAAACTAGCAACAGAAGAAGAAGAAGACATGAGTTATTATTATTATAACGGTTTTTGTTGTTAAATAAATGTATAAATGTTCCACTGATAGAACCTGTAAAGTGAACATATTGTCATTGTTTTGAAGTAGATCTGTAGCTCAGACACTAATATTCCACTCAAGTAAAACACATTTTTTATGTTTATGTACATGATGATGAGGAGCTCCTGTGACAAAAATGGAGGATTGTAATCCACCAGAAATTAGGATATGTATTCTTTTCTGATTCTAGTTCATGCCTCTATCACTGTGGCTCAGAATAATCATATATTCATAATAATACCTACAAAAAATTATACTTTTTTCCCCAAAACTGAAAGAATAATTGTCTGATATTGCATTAAAACGTACAGAACAATAACATTTCTCCTGCCTGGTCAGCTGATTAGATGTTTGAGTTGAAACCTGAGCTAAACCATGTAAACAGTTTATAAAACCTGAACACTGCCACCTGGTGGAGAACACAAACAGGTGCATGTCACTGCACAGACACAGACTGACATTTAGCACCAGCTAAAGGAAGAACACGTACCTGTAGAAGACACTTAAATAAACCCAGCACGTGTCTTCTGCTCCTTTGTGCCCATGTGGCTCCTACATGAACACCAGACAGATTTTTCCTGGTAAATGTCCATTAAATCTCTGCAGACAAAAACACGGAAGTGCTTCTGCTAAAAACGGCGCTTTGCTAACTTACAAAACAAACATTAAACATACCCGGAAGTCAAAAGTAACGGTGGAAACGCACAGTAACGCCGTTGGATTCAAACCGACCAACGTACATAACTGTGACAACACAAACAACAGGATTAAAAAAAACAAAAACAAAAACCTGGCAACTGAAGCGTTTTCCACTCAAACTCACTACACTATACTGCGCATGCGCACTGCGGCGAGGAAGGCACTGGAGACTTGTAATATGTGTGTGATTGTAATTTTGATGTAAACTTTCTATAAAATATAAAAAAAAGAACAATAGATATTAAACTTCATCCAAAAGACTAGTTTAGTAATTCAATTCCAACTTTAATAAATTTTAATGGTAAAGCAATAACTTGTAAACTATTATATTAAAGTAATAGGACATGGAAATACAAACTCATTTCAATACAATGTCCTTTTGTTATTTATTTATACTTTTAAGAATGTCTGTTTTTACCTACCTCTCTTTTGCACTAGCGTGATGTAAATTGTTGCAGTTAAATGTTTAAATTTCCTCATGATGGGATCAATAAAATCTTATCATATATTAAAGAATATTGCTTAAACTGTTAAAGACTAAAAATGTGCCAAAAACTCATAAAACTTTACACATCGTCAAAAATTGCTGTAAAGGGTGATTTTATTTTTAAAAAATTTTAACACATCCATGTGTTGCAGTTATTTCAGCTGTGATTATTTGGTATAATAGTGATAATCAACTCAATGTATGATAACAGATAAAACTAACACTGTCATTATGTTTACACTGTTTTCCAAAACTTCACTCAAACTCAATAATGCATGCCTGAATATATAACACACTTAATATATATGACATATAATATGGAGTGATAATAGATGATAGATAAAACCACTACATGATCTGACAGTGTAGTTTGATCCTCATCCTCTCATTGGTTCTCGTCTTAGTGACAGATCACGTTTCCTCCACACGACTCTAACCTGTCAAAGTGTGCTTTTGCCTCTGTCCTTCGGTCTGGGTTAACACATTTTATCTCATCTCAAGGCCGTTTCCTTGGTTACGCTGCTCAGCATTTTCATTCACACAAAAGCTAGTTTCAATAATAAAAACCAGACAGTAAAAGTACATTCTGTTCTTGCTTCAGACAAAGACAAAAGCAGCGTTAGTGAAAATTACACGGTTCTAATAAAACATCAGGTTCAACTTAGTTAATATAAAGGAAATACGTGTTTACTATTGAATGAGGGTAATTTTAGCTCCATGAAAACCTTCATGATAGATTTAAAAAGCAGCAGTATTTTATAAAATGCAGCCAAGGATCCTGTACAACTTGATTTTTTTTCTCTAAATTATCTGGTGTATCTGCTGCTGCTGATGTTAGCTGTTAGCTTAATGCTACATTATAATGAAGTGAATATGTGATCCATGTGATCATGTGACTTTTTTTTTCCTGTCATTGAAGCTGAACTCTGAGTGTAGTGTTGTATAATAACAAAGTACTAACACTTCACTAGTTTACTCAACTGTGTTTTGGGTCAATTTATATTTACTGAGTATTTTTATTCAGTTTACTTTCACTTTTCCGTCACTACATTTCCTAATTCAACTACATACTTCTACTCTACACTTTAAATGCACCGTATCGCTACTTGTTACAGACGATAAATTAAAGGAGAATTTGGGATTTTCACAAATTTGTCATTGGGCCTAATCCTGTAACGTAACACTCATCCTGTCTGTGGTCTGTTAATATGAGCAGGAATAAAGAGTCCAAATTCTGATGTCTTTGGTTGTTATTAACATTTACTTGTACTTAATGGTGGAACAAGTCAGTATGGGGCCGGACCACATGACCGGGCCCTTTACACCAATTAAAGCTTGTGATTCTATCACTTTACAACATACGCATGCCTGCAACAGTGAGGGAACCGAGCAACTGTGTTCAGCACCATGGACAGCAACTGTGTTCAGCACCACGGACAGCAACTGTGTTCAGTACCGTGGACAGCAATGGTGTTCAGCACCACGGACAGCAACTGTGTTCAGCACTGTGGACAGCAACTGTGTTCAGCACCACGGACAGCAACTGTGTTCAGCACTGTGGACAGCAACTGTGTTCAGCACCACGGACAGCAACTGTGTTCAGCACCATGGACAGCAACTGTGTTCAGCACCACGGACAGCAACTGTGTTTAGCACCAGAGAAGAGAATGATTTATTCAAGGTGGAATATTAACAGGGATGCATTGTCCACCTCATATTTAGGTATTTTAGTGAAACAAATGTTTTAAAAATAACCGAAGCGCCATGTTTTCATCATGTTGAATACATTTCCATTCATAATCTGCATTTTAATCAAACATTTTAATCTCATAAACTGTAACGCTGTATAAAAGGAAGACGAATTGAACACAAAAATGACTCATTGAAGGTTTATTTAAATATTGTTAATATTAAACTATAAATCATATTTTACAACTAAAAAATTAAATACATACAATAAAAGGTTTTGTCAATAGAGGAGTGATGACATACATAGAACACTGTCATATATGAAAGAGGCCACTTAAAAACTGAATGAAACTCAGTCCTTTTAGAAAAATGCGACGGTTCAATCCCATAATGCAATGCATGAAGCGCAGTAATGGCTACACAGGCCATTATTCTAAACCCCATGCAACGTATAATGGAACATAAAAGAAAATCAAGGTTAAACCACTTAACCAGCAAGAAACGTCTGAAAAGGTTTTTTTTTTTCTGCTGTGATAATAACGATCTATGAACATAAAAGCTGGAAACGCTCTGAAACTGACGACCTGTTCTACCTGAAGAAGAAAAAGAAGAAGAAGAAGAAGAAGCAATTATGTTATTTTTAACACGTTTGAGTCATAAAGGTTAAAGTTATAACAGTCAGAAAATAAAGAACTGAAGCATAAGCAGCACATTCTGTGATGTAGTGTACGCTTGCTTTCGTGTGTTTGCTTATTATGGGATGTAATTAGACATATCTCATTTAGTTATAACAAGGTGTGGGAGAAGAATCCTTTTTTTTCTTCCATTAAACATGTTTTTCAAAAGAGTCTAAAACTAGGGATGTCCCCTTACATTCCGACATTATATCAGACAGTATTTTCCGATATTGACCAGGATCAGCATCAACATATACGACGTCTTTTCATGAATGGTAGTGACCGTTACGTATCTGTGGTGTTATATTAAAGTTATTTTTTTTCATAAATTTGTACATTGAATCTGAGCTCATTCAAAAACAACGCGATGAAGAGCTAAACGACATCTGTCTGTCCGTCCATAGGAGTGGGTCTGTCCGTCGCTGTGGTTCTAACTCTGGTTTCTCTTTTCCTTCTGGGAGTTTTTTTGCCAAGACGGAGGGTCTAAGAACAGGGGATGCCCATGACATTAAACCAGTGCTTCTCAATTATTTTCCGTTGTTTTTCAGGTTTTAAAATAAATATAATCACTGATAGAAATGAGTGGACGGTCTGAATTAATTAAACACATTATTTATAGCAACACAGTGACTTTTATTGAACTTATTTTCAGGGACTTTATTTTTGTAGCTGTTTGTTGTTGGGTTTTTTTTTTTTGTTTATTTCTGATAAAAATGTCCGTACCTACACTAAAAAAAATTGTATTTATATTTTTTCCACTTATTTTTACATCCATCAAGTTAAAAATGGATCTGATCTATTGGTTTATTGGTGCATTGACAGTGTTTTAGGACGAGATGGGTTTGTATCAAAGTACCAGAATTGAATCAAAACAGACTTTAATTCATGAATGACTATTATTAGTAATAAATACACAGGTAGAAGGTTTTAAAGTTACCTTTTGCGTTGAATTCATGTTTTTTGGTCATACAGCTGATGTTCTTCTAAGATGCTGATTTTACCTCCTGTGAGATGAATACAGCATTAAATTACTTTCAAAATAATAACACGAGAAAGACGCAACGCTACACAGCTAAGATTCTCCGTTTAACATTCTGAACCTGATTTACAGAAACAACTTGGATCGACGAGGACCTGTTATAAACGGTGCTGATCTGGTCATTAAGTACAAATATTCTCAGCAAATTGTACCTTAATTATGAAAAGTAGACGTGAAATGGTCCCTTTGAGTGTTTTATTGTGATGTTTCTGGTGGACTTCCTGCTGCCTATGTTACATTTTACTGCTGTACGCCTCATCATCTACAGAAATGACTCGTATTCTGTGAGATCGAGATGATGACACCTAACCTAACTAAACCTAGAGCATAAGAGGGAGCAAAACGGCGGGGGGGGGGGGGGGGGGGGAAAAATTAATAAAATTGGCAAATTTAATGGAATAAGTAGTGGAATCTGTTCATTTAAATAAACAGGTGCTGAAGTGTTAGCTTAGCTCTGTGTTGAACATATATATTAATGTTACATTGTTATTTTTACATCATGTAAAGGTTTAACCCTTTAACTTCTGACACATCTGTGGTTATTGTTCTGAATGTGATTTATATAAAATATTCCTAAAAATGAAAGTGTTTGCTCCGGAGAAAAAATTTCAAAACAGATCATGTTCCTTCCATAGACTGACGCATGCGCGCGCACACACACACACACACACACACTGGTTAGTGTTTGCTATGGGGACTGAGTTTCAGATCATCACTTTTGGGGACTACCCTTTCCAGAGGGTCTAGAGCAATGAAAATAATTAGGTACGCCCTCTGCTGCCAAGTGAGCTCAAACACA
>JAPSES010074822.1:0-10175 GCA_029822895.1 Maxillicosta whitleyi
AGCATGACAGCGCACTGATAGGAAATGAGAGAAAGTAGGGCCAAGTGATTAGGAGGTGTGACTATTTATGGACATTGATTTGTGACGCAAATAAAACACTCTTTTGAACACATGCTGTTTTTAGAAGAAAAACGTTTTATTTTATTTTAGTGACCCCCGCAAAACTTGCTGGAACTACTTTAGTTTTGACCAAAACCGGACCAGAACTGGGCTCACAGATCACTGTCGGGGGTCAGTGTGGATGTACTACACTGATGAGGGGATGACATTACATTCATGTAAAAAAAAAAAAATAAAAAAATAAAAAATACACAACTATCCCTTTAACATGTTTGTTTTTTAAACCTCCAGAAATGACACAGTAGTTATTTGGTTGGAACTTGGCTGCATGTTTTATTCATAAGAGATGATTTTACCTCAAAAGATCATTGATCTTTTGGTCAGATTCCCCAGGCAGATGACGGTTTTTTTTTGCATTGTTGATTTTTAGTGTTTATTTGCTGTACAATTTTGGGAAAAAAGGTTTTATTCTCTGCCAGTTTCAGCTTTAATCTCAGTTTTATTGAACTGTAATAAGCCCGATCCATCTGACCAGAGGTGAGTTTACTTTAATGCATAAGTTTAAGACCTCAATCTTATCTTTGCTGCAGACATAACGGCTACTGTAAAAACTAAAATGAGGCACTGTGGGGCTCGGAGGAATGTATGCCCTCACCTACAAAGAACCTGACATGGAAAGAGAGCTTAGGAAAAGTATTTAGCATCAACCTTTTGATGGAGCACAAATGAATTACTGTTATTGAAACAACTGTATTAAATATTAGAATTAGGATATCCTGCTTTTATAATCACAGCTGTGATTTGTGTACACATTGAGTGGGAAATAAATGATTTTCTATATGCAGCAGGAGTCTGCTCTCAGCGTTGCCATGGTGATTAGCTCAAATTGACGCCTGTATTTTTATTTTCATTCACTGCATCGGCGAGGCTTCTGGGGGACACGGAGCTCTTTACAGTGAGTCCCACGGGCTGGAAAGCAACATAGATTTACTTCGGTGCAATAAATCTCTCAGGTGTGCGTCTGAATTATTTACACACTTTAATTTGTATTGCTAACTCTTATTTGCCTAATGACAATTGACTAAGAGTGATGGATGTTTTTTCTTTTTATTCTCCTGAGCTCCTGAGTTTTTCCTGTTTTACCCGGAAAGCTGCTGCTGGAACAGACTTAGTGCTGGATTTGAGACTTAGTGAATCCGTCATGCATACGCCGTGTCAGCAGTATGTTTAAGTGGAAAAAACTAGAAAAGAAAACACACAATGGTTTCTTGCCGTGGCTTTAAACAAATGGCCACCTGACCACATTCTTCTCTGCACACTAAAGCTATTAGCGAAGAGTGAATAATGCACAGAGTTCATCCCGCCACCAGCAGAACCATACATCTTATATTTGTATTATTAGTTTATCTTCCAGGCACAGGGATGTGGCTGACAGAAGTAGGACGCTATCTGCACTCCCAGGCTTTGTATTATAGTTTACTCTGAAGTCATCACTTGGTCTCAAATACTATTATCAAGCTTTTTCAGGCCAATACTGACGAGTGATTTAATGTAATTAGAACAGACCCAATCTAATAGCGACCCATCGGTTCCCGGTCCCCTTCTGCTCCGTCTACATTAATTCCACCGTCCTGCAATTAATTACTTTACACTCAGGGGATGACTAAAGAACACTTTGTAATTAGTGGAGCTGGTCATGTGACTTCTAACGCAGCCACTACGTTTAATGCCCGTTAAGTTGTTGAGCAACCTCTGGCGTCAGTAGGTGAAACTGTTGACGGTGCTGATACTATTTAACAAGATTACAAGGAATTTCCAATGATATTAGGTAGTATTTGGACCCACTATACTATAATACTACAAAACCACACCCCCCTCATTCATACAAAGGGGTCATTTCAGAAAAGTTGACTCCTGTCCAACTTCTGACACATAGTTGCACATTCACAGGAATTGACTTAACAGTGAGGGAATATTTCTTTAATTTAAAATGGTTGTACTTTTTTATTACTATTTATATATCTGCTACAGAGCGTCTCAGGCAAATATTTAACTTTTTTACTTGGTCATATTCGTCCGACAGCCGGAGTTATTTTCAGATCTTTAGATCAGATTTTGTCTCCCAATTTGTTGATGTTGAATGTTTCAGATAAGCTGAACTTCATTTAAGTTTTCTATCTTATTTCCTTAGAGAAAATCCTTCTCAAACCAAGTAGACGCAATAAATCCCTCTTGGATTCACAAGAAATTGCAGTCAAAAACTTGCAATTCACAGCTATAGCTTTTATTGGAGTATTTTTTACAGAGGGACAAAGTGCCATTGGGACTTTTTCTTATACTTTGTCCACACTAACACAGATGCACACATTTTCTAAACAAATATTTTCTTTCACCATTTTTTTTTTCTGTCGACCTGAAGTAACTCCAAACTAGTCCAGAGTGTCAGATGAATCATAGTTGTTGTTGTCCAACCTGTGAACACCGTGGATAATACTGCACGTAGCAGATGCAGAGGATTTCATCTGTCATGAAGGTGAAGCAGCAACAACACGTACAGTTTTAAACTTGCATTCCCTTAAGTGTTGGTTGATGTGGATGTTGTGGATTTGTCCATAACACTGGTGCGGCCCATCTCCCAAAGGTATCTGTACTGACCTCGAACTACTGCAGGTTATACACGGATGTATACACCTGGATTTGATGTTTCAGGTGCAGTTTCATTTCACAAGGACATAACAGACATGAGCAAAATGGGATGTGACACCGACGAGTAACAATCTGTGTTTTTGCCGGACTCGCAGATACAAAGATCTGAAAAGTGCTTTTAGAATTTCTTTTTTAATTTCCATTTCTTTTTTCAACCTAAAGTGTTTACGTGTTAACAAGAGGAACGGAAAAAATCTCTGTTTTTCAAAAATATCTGCATTGGTAAGATGTTGATGATTCTTCTTTCATTGTTACTTTGAAGATGTAGAGTGTTTTTAAATCGCAATTTTCACGGAGACATAATTGCGATAATCTTCTCAGAGTTGTGGTCAAAGTGTCATTATGAATTCCATTTCTGAAAAGCCTCTAAAATAACTAATCTGTTTGGAAAAATTGGACCTAATGGATTCAACCAGAGCCCTGTTCCTCTTCTTGGAAGTTTTTGTTCTGACATAAGCTTGAGCTTTTGAACTTGTCACCAATTTTATAATTTATAATTGTCATCTCTGGTGTCTGATCTAAAGGGGATCAGTGCAGTCAAATTCAACAGCAGCAGCTAAAACCTACCTGCATATTTAGTCATTTTGTGGTTGAACTTAATTTCCAGTCCTTGTCTACCACAGCCTTTTGGAAAGCCGAGTTAGCATGTTTCCAATTGAGTCTGCACTTGAAAACAGCTTCATATGTTTTAATAAGCACACATCCCCTGGGTTTGTTAGAGTTTTCTTCATGGGACACTCGCTGAAAAAGGCTCAAGAGCCAATCATCCGGGGAGTCGCGAGTCCGGCTGAACACTCCAGAATGCAGCCACTACTAACAGGCATGAATCAGAACAGCCGCGATAGAAAGAGCAGCATGCCGGTACTTTTTCTCTCCTCTTCCCTTTCAATCAATTGACTGAGCCTCAAGAATGGGCATGAACGCCAGGCACGTAGCCTCAATCTAGCACTCGCTCCTAGGGGGGCTGAGCAAGCCATATGCTGCAATCCCTCCATCAAATTCAAGTTTTTCATGGAGGGGCAGTTTGTATTGAACACTCTGAAAAGCTCAGGGGACAAGGAGGCTAACTGCTGCGTATCAGCTCTGTCTCTGTCTGAAGCACCGAGGTTCAATGAAGAATTCGTATAACAACACCAGTCTATTTAGCAAAGTCTCCTAATTATAGAGAAGCCAGTAGCTGGACACTTCGTCTTAAAGCTTTGGTGAGTTTAAGTAGGATAAGAACGAAGGCTGAGCGGATGAAAATCAAGAGTAGAAGTGAGAGAAAGATGGCAACATCTTTTTGTTTATCTTCACCTGGAGTGTGTATTGGCTCGTTACAGTTTTCTTAAATGGCCGATGTTCTGACTCCTATTTTCATTCTCTCCCACCGTTTTTGCAACCTATCTATTACATTTTCTGCACTCTCAAATGGAAAATAAAAATTCTCTAGGTCACTGCACTTGAAATGAATACCACTGAGGCCCCCTTTTTATTTTAATGTTAACTTTGACGTCATTGCAGCAGCATCAGATGAGCAATTACTCATAGCTCAAAGTAGCAACCTGGTACGATACAGATGACGCTCATTTCACTCGACATGTCACTTGTAAAAGTTTAGCTGTTTTTTTTTTGTTTTTTTTCTCCTCACCATGAAAAACCAGTGACATGTCGGCATGTGAGCATGGATGTGACTCACCTGGGTTGTTAACCTGCAATCACAGTAGTTTGAGAAGATGTGGAAATGTGAAACTTGTGCTCGTTACATTTCTTGTCGGCTGTGATGGCGTTTCAGTTGATGACTGCATTTCTTCGTCGTTCCCCGGAAACCCGACTCACAAACCTTACTTCAGGGACACACAACATCTGAACATGTCTGACAAACAAACATGTCAGAGCTTGTTAAATCTGATCAGTTCTTGGTTTCGGTGTGGTGATGTGTTGACAAGAATGTGGCTACGTTTGACAGCTATCACACATGGATTTAGTACATTTTCATTTGATTTAAATTTAATGTAAGTTTTTTAAAGTGTAATATAAATAGTCCATAGCATAAAAATGACACCACTATATGCATAAAGTATGCATAAAAATGTTTAGTTTAATGGCTCAATATAGGCTAAGTACACAAGCTTATAGTAGTACTGATTTTTTCCAAACTCTCATCAGTAGGGGGCAGTCTGGTACCGGAGTACACTTAGGACCAAAACTAACAACCAATCAACAATATGATTCCACAGACTAACAGTCACTGAATAAAGTATAAAGCTTTTTGTTTACACGTCTGTGTTATGTTGTCAATTTTACTTCTTTAAACCAGAACTCAAAATAACACTGTCTTATAATCTTCACGTGCTGCATCGGCTGATAGTTTACATTATGGCTCTTTTAGTTTAGCTCTGTTTTTACACAAAAAACAGCCACAGAAAACTAAAATCACCTCATTTTCTTTGACTCTGGAAGTTTAATAGCTTCTATCGTCATCTGTGCCTGTGCATGTATGAGTGAGACCAGTAGAGTGACTCATTACTCCCTCTAGTGGTCGCATAAATCCTTGGCTCATCGCTGGAAATACATTCAGCCTCTATAATCCATTACATCTTTGGCAGAATCTCACAGCTTTTTATTCTAAACACTAATGAGAAGTTAAGGTAATTTTTTATATTTAAAGGTATGAATAGTAAATATTGTCAATCTAAACACAAAATTAAAGGTGAAGACGCACCAAATCGACTGCTGGTCATGGCCAGAAAAGGTAGCCCGACTGATCAGTCAGCTCCTGCTTCCCTGATAATCAAAAAAGTGCGACGAGTTCTGCGCTTGTCCGAGATGTAATATTTCCATAACAGCATGTGATGCTAATTGCTTCTGAAAATTTTAAAACTGAAAATGGCGGAACATCTCTAGACCAAAACACAGAAGTTCATTGTCATCAGTCATTGTTGTTGGCGGAGACCGTTGAGTATTCAAGAAGGATTGTTGTACGGATTGAACAGATGGTTAGTAATAAGAAGACACTGGCATTGTCAGCTCTAGGTTCTGCTTGTGGAAGAGGAAAGATTCAGGGCGTCATCGTTCACGGATTAGTCAATGGCTATCCTTCCACCAATCAGATTTATCAGACTGAGTAACTGGGATAGTGGCTGATTACACATTGAAAAGAATGGCGGTTCCCTGACGACGTTCGACCACTGAAAGTCGGGTTTGTGTGTCTCCGCTTTAAGACCAACATTAACGTCCCAGTGTTTAAGTCAGGGGTGTCTAATCCTCATCGTCGAGGACCGCTATCCTGCATGTTTTAGATGTTTCCCTCTTCCACAACACCTGATGGTCATTATCAGGCTTCTGCAGAGCGTGATGATGAGGCTTATCATTTGAATCAGGAGTGTTGGAAGAGCGACACATCTAAAACATGCAGGCTCTCGAGGTCCAGGATTGGTGATTTTTTGATTTGCAGGCTGGTTTTCTTTTACTTTTCTGTACTACTGTATATAGTCCATGAGCTGAAAGCATGACAAATCTGAAACCCTTTTCCATTCGGAGCATGTCTCTGGTTTTCACTTCCATCCTAGAGGTTGCTTCTTCCCAGCTCTAGCCCTGACGCTGCCTCTGGTTTTTGTGCGCCTCCTCAACTTCTTCTCTTTTCATGCTGCAGTAAATTCAGTCAAACTCCGGTTGTTTACAGGTGAAACTTAGTCTGGCTCACATCGATGCCATCTCATCAGTTCAGCTCTGTAGTGTCTTTGAAATCATTCCATACTGTGACTCTGAGCCCCTTTTTTATTGTGAGGATGTTCACCTTGCTTCTTAAAGCTTTTGTTGTTAATGCTTGTGTTTTGGCTTGTCTGGTGTTTTTTTTTTTTTTTTTTCACTCAGATTTCAATGTATTCATACTTTTCATTTGTGCCTGCACACCTAGTTTCTTTGAGCAGAGATAAGAGACCAGCAGCTCTGCTTTGTTCAGCAGGAATATACTGAAACTCAAGATTAACTGATGTTTTGATAAAGACACAAATGTGAAAAGAAATGTAAAGGGTTCTGTAATACCTACTCTCCATACCAGGGCTATAATTATTATAATTATATCAATGTTTTAATTAGAGCTTCAGTGATTATATCAGCGAGTCATTGGTATCTGGATATAAGGTGTATTTTCAGTCATGGAACTTTTAGATATTAGTCTGTAATGATACATTGATTAGCCATATTATTCTGACAGCTGACAGGAGAAGTGGTAATGAGATGGATTATTTTTTTGCCATGGTGCCTTTCACTGGGTTGGATATATTGGGCAGTAAGTCAACATATAGCCCTTGAAGCAGATGTGTTGGAAGCAGCAAAATAACCAACATAAGGAACTTTGCTAAGGGCCATATTGGAATAGTGATGACTGGGTTACAACAACTCCGCAACTGCAGGTCTTGTTGGATGTTGGTGGTCTGTAGTGGTTAGTACCCCCCAAAACTGGACAATGAAAGGACATCCCGGTCTCAGGACCTTGGAATATATGTGGAATGTACTGGATAAACAAGTCCAATCCCTCCCATTTCACATTTCCCAGGACTTGAGGGATCTGCTGCTAAGGTGTTGGTGCAGATACCACAGCACACCTTCAGAGGTCTGGTGGAGTCTAGGCCTCGGGTCAGAGCTGTTGTTGTTCAAAAATGGGACCCTACCCAACATTACCCTGGTGGTAATAATGTTCTGCTTCCATAAATCCTGGATTGAGACCTGGAAATGCTCTGACCCATCATAATTTCTTGCGCGTCAAAGTTGCTCAGATCCTTACTTTTGCCCGTTTTGCTGTTTCTAACTCACAAGTGTTGACGTTGACATGTTCATTTGCTGTCTAATGTATTCAGGTCCCATTGGAACGAGATAATCAACATTAATACCACTTTGCCACCAGTGGCCAGAATGATAAGGCCGATCAGTCTATATTAAATAGTTTCCCTAAATATTTATGTTTGAGACTTTGTTCATTCAGAAGTAATGTAATGAAGGGCTTTGGTTAAAAAGACAACTATTGTTCTATTTATTCTGAAGATTTCTTTGTTAAAAAAAATATTGGTACAGGAATCGGCCAAGTATTTTGCAACTGATCCGTTCCTATTTTTAGTCAATGACTTCATTTGTTCCCAGTTAGGTAGGGAATGCAGCACATAAATATAACATTGCAACCTATGCATAAATTCATATACAGCTTTGGGAAATCATGCTAAAAAAGGTTGTGAAAAGTCAATATTTGACCTTCAGGGGTTTCTTCTTTGGCAAAATATACTTGGAATAAATAGACTTTTCTGTGCTTGCTTTACAAATGTAATGAGGAAATATAAAACTAAAAGAAAAACACAATTTCCTCAGTGACGAGCTACATACAAAATGAATTTAAAGAAAATCAGATATGAAAATCATCTAAGAATAATTAATGTTCTAAATACAGATTATCAAAAGGTCATGTAGAAGGGGAGTGATATTCAAGTTCAAGTTCTCCTAATTAGTTTTAGGTGGAGATTACCACAAGAATATGAATCTGTGGATGTAAAGCATCTAAACAATCAGACAGGATGGATCACACTTTACTGCACCACTGAACTTTTTGTTGATCTTGCAGAGTCTTTTGCTGCTGATATTAATCACCTTTTGTTTTTTACAAGAGAAGACGCTGTGTTGAAATTGCTCTTTTTTTTGTTTTTGCAGCTCAAGTTTAAGTGTTAAGTTTACCGCAAGCATCACACCTTCACATTTTTAAGGTAGCCTTGAGAGACAATGAATTCCAATAATTGTATTCAAGCCGGACTGTTTGTTTATTTCGGAGCAGGTGTATTATTTGTGGGTTTTTTTTCTTTTATTTAATAGTTTTCAGATAAAAAAAAAAAAAAAATACACCAGGTAGCCTTCAGTCAGTGCATATTGATAAGATGATGTGCCTCAGGAGCCTGTTTTTTTGCAAAGTGTATTTAGATTAATTTGTATAGATTTTATCCTGAAGGACGATGAGTTTGTTGATGTCAAGTTATTCGCTGCGGTAATGAATGAACAAACAAACAAACAAACAAAAAATAATGCAAGCTGCTCCCTTCAGGGCTGTCTGATATCCTCTCTATGTGTTCTTTCTGCTCGCTCTAATGTTTTTTTCTCTTTCTATTTGCAGGTTCAACTACAGGTCGACTCACCACCTCACCACCAACGGTTTCTACGAGTTCCTCAACTGGTTTGATGAAAGGGCCTGGTATCCTCTGGGCAGGATAGTGGGGGGCACGGTAAGCGTTTCGTCTCCTTCGACCTCACCCTCTTCTCGCCCTTGCGCCTCGGTGTGTGATGAATCTTCAGTCATTCTGTTAAACTCACTCCGGACCACACATTGTACACTCACATCCACACAGGGTAAGATTTGCTGGATGGTTAAACAGCTCCTTGGGGACGTGGTGAGTAAAGTGGAAAGCGCTCGTATCACACGTCGAGTAGATCTGTCTTCATAACAGCTAAAGGACACGCAGACAGGGTCACTTTTAACACGTCATTACGCCGCGCTTCATCTCTTGGCGCTGCGTTTTCATCTCCATCTGATGTCTATATACGGGCTGATGGAGGAGAATTAATTGTTGTGGGCTAATCTGTTCCCAGAGTGCACTATTAGCGACGGCTTAAAGCATGTTATTTTGACTTTGAAGCAACTCCTCTGCATCGTACGGCACGCGAGAGAAAAGCAGCACAAAGCACATTCTCTGCTTAACACATGAACACACTATCGAGCTTCTACTCCATGAACTGAACTCATCAGTGTTAAAAATACAGCAGCTGAAATAAGGGCAAAAAAAAAAAAAAAGACAGAATTGGATTTTAAACACCTTCGCTCTGCTGCGATCTCTTCTCCAGCCAATGGTTAAATGTAAACTTCTGTGATCTGATGGTGTTTGAGGCACAGCTGGGAAAGTAAAGACAAAATATTACAGTTATAGGAGGTGTCATGTTGCTTCTGTGATTTAACATATTTAATTAACATATTACTGTTAATGCAATAACCATATTTAACCTTAAAGGAGTGACATTTCGCTTTTTAAAATGCAATTATACATTTTCAGACATTTCCCTGTGGTCTACATAAACTGTAAATCAGAGGTGTCAAACTCCGGTCCTCGAGGGCTGGTATCCTGCATGTTTTAGATGTTTCCTTCTTGCATCACAAGTGAAAGCCTTTACATCATTGTCTTCTTCTTGTCATTGGCTTCTGCAGAGTATTATGATGAGCTGATGATGAATTGAACCACGTGTGTTGGAAGAGGGAAATATCTAAAACATGCAGAATACCGGCCCTCGAGGACTGGACTTTGACACCTGTGTTTAAATGCACTACTTGGGTCTGAATTCTTCATTAATTCAACTCCACAGGTCCATCTTCAACACTATTTCTGAGTAATGACACCAGA